>ML105720.1:0-29395 GCA_003697995.1 Taxidea taxus jeffersonii | reverse complement strand
CAGACTACCTGCTGAGTGAAGAGCTTGATGAGGTGCTCGATCTCAGAACCCTGAGATCATGGCTTGAGTCAAAATCAAGGGTTGGACACTTAACTGACTGAGCCACCCAGGCGCCCCTTGAAATATTATTTTTAATACTCATCTTCAGTCACATCATATGTTAAAAAGCCTTCTGGGGCTTCCCTGGGAAGTTCACTACAATTTATAATGTAAAACATGGTTTCTCTGTGAAAATACTAGAAGATACTTATTTTAAATATACTTACTTAAAAGATTAAACTTCAGTTATATGGAAATTTTACCTTTTGGAATCTCTTAATGATTTGAATTTGCTGAGGTGTTTCTAAATCATAATTTTCAGAAGACAAACAGTAAGATTAATTTTTACACATTTTGTTTTACTTTTATTAATTTGTTGATTAATGTCTTTCAGGGTTATTCAAATGCTCAGAAGAGTATTCTTCTTCAGGTGGATCAGAACTGTGTTCGCAATTCTTATGATGTCTTCTCTCTGCTGCGGTAAGAAACTTCTTAGACCTCCTGCATTTTCTAAAGAATCTTCCTCATTTTGAGTTTGTGACATTTCTGTGTGAGAAAATGTATGGGAGCTTTAGAAGCTGTTATTCAGGCTTAACATTTTTTAGTGAGAGCTTCATAAATTTTGTAGCTACAGTGATTTAACTTTATCTCTTTCACAAAGCCTTTGGAACGCCATTTCCTTTCTCTGGACAGTGGGAGAGAATGATTGGAAGCCAGTGATCTTAAAACAGGGACATGAGCTGTTTCTGGTTTTCTGTACTATAAAGAGTAGCAACCAGAAGTACAAAATTTAGACTTATCAAAATCTTAACAACTACAGCATTACTAGAAAAGCCCTCCAATAGCCCCAGACATGGCTTAAAGTTTTGACCTGCTGTTCATCTTAAAAGAATCATGTTTGGCAAGGCAAAGGAGCTTTGCATGAATCTCATGCTCAGAGGCTTAACTAACTGCCTTGACTCTGTATTTTCATAATGTCTGGGCTTAATTTTGAAACATTTCTAAATTTGTTTTTAATTTTCAATGTGGTAGATCATCAAGGACATTTTCCCAGGAGACAGGCAACCAAAATAAATGCAATTCAAAATAAAGGTAACAGTGACACTCAGCTTGTGTTCACCCTATTCAGACAGATGGTTCATTGAAATTTGATTTTGGCAGTATTTTTCTAATGTTTACATAACACATCATAAATTTCAGACCGTTAGACAACTTCAATATATCTACTAGAGGAAGAGTCCAGAAGGATGGTTGGACTCTTGTCCAATTGGATGATTGCTTATTTTATAAACATTATGAAATGGACCTTTTCTTTGCAAATCTTGAATCTTATTATACTTGATGATAAAGTTTGGTCACATGACCTGTGTAAATTGCTCTTAAGAGACAATCATTTCAACTAAAGTAACCACAGACATTGATGACTTTTGATTTTTACCTAAGAAGTACTTTCACTTTGACTTTTTAGGATATATAAGAGAACGCACAAGACTTAGTAATTGGTTGGTGGAGAGAGAAAGCAGGAGGTGTCAAAATATATAACTCATATTTTTGAGTCTGTTCAGTTTGAGACTACATTGAGTTTTAAATATTGCAAAGAGGAATGTGCAGAAATAGTTTAAATGTGAGTAAACCAGTAATATTTCTTGACCTGTTTTCCTCATGAAATGTGGGTATGGATTTCACTATTTTATAAGATACTGTCCGAGTGTGAGATGATGTGATCTTATTAGAGAAATCAGTAGAATCAAAAGAAAAGGAAATATGAAGTCAGTGAAAAGAGGAGAACTGGGGAAAAATTGCATCATAGAATCTAAAGGAATAGAGATGCAAGCAGTGTTGAGTGCTCTGTGATGAGACTGGAAAATAGGGACTGAAGAAATGCTGTAGGATCTTGGGAAACAATGTGGTACAATAGAGAATGCTTTGGTTAACTTGACCCTGACTTCAATTGTCCCTGGTTTATCAGAATTCATTTAACTTTTCTTATTCTTCCAAAAGGTAGAGGCAGTAATATTTTAAGTTTGTATAACTTATGAGCATTTCCATATTTACTATTTTATACTCCTTGAAGTTTTTGTGTTTAGACATCAGGGATCAGCCTTTGTCTTCAGTGTAGAAGCTGAGGCCAACGTTACAGGATTTATCTGAGAGCACACAGTGAGTAAGAGCCAGACTGGAGGTCGGTGTGGAGTTTTCCCGCAAGCAGGTTTTGCAGATCCTTTTCAGAGTCTCACTTAACCTTCTTAGATTGGTGGTTACAAGGTAGTTATAAGGTACACATAGCATAATGACAGAGAAAATTTTCTGAAAATCACAGAGCCCATCATAAATGCAAAATCATTGGAGGAATTTGGTAGTTAGTGCTCAATTATTTAACATTGATTCTTGCAATGATATGTCTCTTGGGGGTATCATTTCTAGGGTGCTTTCCAGATTCCTCAGGTGTGTTAGCAGTTTGATTTGCCTTATTTATTAGCAGTGGCCTTATCATTAGCATTGTGTATATCATTTATAGCTGGTAACAGAGATGTACTATTTTGAACCGGATCAAGTGTCCATTTACCAACCAATTTACCAGAGCCCAGAGAGTTACTCTGGAACTAGAAACTTGATACTGTAGTCATCAACATTAATGAGTAACATGGAACTTACTTTGATAATTCTCTTAGACATTAGTAAGGAGTAACTACCATCTATCTGTTTGCTAAATCAAAAGCTCTTCTTATCTCACAGTTCTTGGCATGGTTTATGCTTGCTGGGAAACTTAATTTTGTGCTGATCAAAGTCATTCATTTTCCCTTCTTTAATTCAGGTAACATTGTACCTGGATGGGAATAATTTTTTAAAAATATACCTTTTCTTTCCTTGATGCTTTTTTTGGTGTGTGAAATTGTTACTTCTTGATCTGTAATTTTATGTGAAAACATAGAGTCTGAATTCCTTAATATCACTTAACTTCACAAAATTCTCAGTGCCATTTGGAATCAGGACTAGAATCCTGGTCTCTTGAGTCTGTTTTTTGAAAGTATATTCTAGTTAGTAACTTTCACAGTGTTATTGTGCCACTAGGATGCATATTTCCTTCCACTTTTTATAATGTGAATGTTACAGAAAAAATAAGAAATCTTGACTAAGGCAGGGATTTTGCAACACCTACAACCCGAGCATTAGAACCCCTTCAGGTGGATGTGTTATATACCATTTTTAAGAAAACAGTGACCTGAGGTTTTACTCAGATTTTTCTGCCAATAGTTAAAAGAATGTAGGCTGATTTCAGTTTTACCAAAGTAATAGCAGGGCTTTCCAAATTTACATTCAGTGTGTGCGGTGGTAATTACAGTTTTCTTCTTTAACCTTTGGAAATTCCTGGATTAAGGGTTAGTTTTCATGTAAGCAGACATTTAATTAGGAGCCACTTTACTCCTTACATTTGACTCATTACCCTTGAATTAGGATGTTCGCCACAAGGTGTCAATGTTGCTCTTTAACTGGCCCTTGAAATTTCATTTATTTTATGGTTTTAAAGTGAGAAAAATTGGGTTATAAATTACAGTGGGAATTTATTTTTAGACGTTAACTTCTTTTTTTCTCTTTTATTCCTTCTAGGTTAAGGAGTTTCAAGGCTTATTAGATAACTTTCTCCTTTTGGTTCTGATGATTTTATTTAATCCTATTGGTGATACAAAGTTATTGAAAGCTTAGAAAGAGAAGGAGTGACATGGTCAGGTTGCAATTTAGATTTCTAACTGTGGGGACTGTGTGGAATCAGTGGGATGGAGCTGGAAGCAGGACACATCTGTAATCCTATCTGTTCTCTGAGATTGAAAGATTACTTTTGATTTTCAAAAGGCCATTTTTCCCCCTTTCATACTTCTTCAAAAAGGTAGCTCTGCTATAGTGAGATTAAGTGAGAATAATTCAGGTTTTCTTCTAGGGCAGTTTTTATTGCCCCTTTCCCCTTCTTGACATGACCTACTTTTGCCAAATTGAAGAAGTGGAAATATGGTGGGGAATCACGGTCCCTCCTCCTAGGTTCCAGTCCTAACACTGTCATATGCCCATAACTGGATGTAAGACTTTGGACAGATTACTTTGTATGGCTCAAACTACTTTTGTAAAATGGCAGTTATATTTATCTCAGAGGGGTGTTATGAGAAGTAAGGTAAAATATTTGAAGGATCCTAAGACAGCTACTGGCATATGGTAGACATTCAGTACATAGTAGTTTTTGTTTGCTCCTTTCCTTCACCCATCGTAGAATTAGTGTTTCTTTTTTTATGTTAGCATTAGTTTTTTCAATTTCCAGCTTAATTTCTCTTTCTTTTCTTGCCATTCTAGACTACCGCCTCTGCTTTTAGCCTTACTTTTATTAATCCTGAACAATCATGATAAAATTATTTAATGGTGTATGTTTTTTCTCCCTAATGACATTGAAAACTTCTTGAGGAAAGGGATTATTTCATATGACTATATTTTTTCCTCTCTATCTTCCTGACAATTGATGGTTATATTGGAATTCCTGTGGATCCTGTTGTGGTGATCCTGGAGCCCCACATCCTCTGGACTAGATCCTACAGCCCTTCTGCTTTACTCTTTCTCCCTGAGTACTCTCTTCCATTACCACAGTTTCACCCAACACAGCCACATGTTAGTAACTCTCAAACCTATATGTCTAGTTCCTTCCCTTCTTTTGGATTTCTGATCTGTATTTTCCAGTGACTGTTAGACATTAATACTTTCATGTTCTGTAGGAATCTCATCCCTAACTTGTCTCGAGTTAGATTCGTTGGTGTTATTCTCCTCTTCCTTTTCTTTTCCCTATATGTCGCATGTCCTATATATCATCTTTTCAAGCACCCAAGTGAACATACCCTTCTTTGTTCTCATCTCTATTTTCTGGGACTATTTCTTGACCTCCTATCTAGTCTCCCTACTACCAGTTTTTCCTTCATGTAATTGATAACTCTTGTTTATTGAGCAATTACTTTGTGCCAGGAGCTTTTCTTACTGCTGCTTTACATTAGTTCTTCTAATTTTCACAGCAACTGTTTCTATCCTATTTACAGATGAGGAAGTTGAGGCACAGAGTAGTTAAGTAGTTTAGACGAGGTCTCACAAGTAGTTCCTCTTAGCCTGTATTCAAGTCCAGAAAGTCTAGCTCCTAAGCCTGTATTCTTAACCAGTATATTTTACTGCCTTCTGGTCTCTTATATTGCTTTGGTACATTTTATCTGCTGCACTGCTGCCAGAGTAACCTTTAAAAAAAATATCCGTTTTGTCACTCATTGGACCTAGCAATCTTTGAGCCATCATACACAGGATAAAGCAAACACTCTTATTGGGATATTCAAAGGACATTGTTCTGAACACTCTATAGGGACTAGTGTCCTTACTTTAAGTCCTCCTACCTGCCTGTGCAATTAATAGCTAGTATTATATTGAGTACATACTGTGTTGTAATTAGCTCTTCATTGTCTGATTCTCTGTCCTCTCTGCGCCTCCAAACTGAGGGCTCCTTTTAGGCAAGAGTCTTTGTTTATTGGTCTCTGTAGTAATCCTATCACAGTGCATATCATATATATTAAACAGATAATAAATGGTCTTTTGATTTGATCAAACTGAACTAATCTTCAGGTTACAGAGGACTAGCATTTTGTTCTAGTTATTGGTTTGCATCTGGCAAAATGAGGGTCATAAAAAATTTCTAGGCCGTTACTTAATAAATGTGTTGAAAGTATAATCAGATCTGTGAACCTTCAGCTGCCTCTTTTCTTTCTGCCACTGCCCTCCACATAACATCTGGTGAGATTTCAGGACTTTGTGACTTTTAATCTTACTCCTTATGTGGATTTTTCTGGAAGAGCTTTATCTGGCTGTCTGGAGGTAAACTGTTCCCGCCTTCTCTGCTTTGATAGAAAATACTTTCTCCTTTAAGATTTCAATTTTAAAAGGGAAATGCTTTACATCAAATACATTATTCTCCAGGTAATGTGTAGAAAACAGATGGGGTGAGATATATAAGGACATAACCTCTGTCCATATAAATTTTGGATGTGATAATCAACTTTGGGTTGCAGAGAGAGTTTTTCCCTAACCCTGCCTGGTGAGCTCTCTGTGGTAATTACGAGTATAGAGAATATGGCTAAAATGCAGCTGTAAGCAAAAGATGTCACAGAATTTATGTTCTAAAACTCAGGGACGCCTGGGTGGCTCAGTTGGTTAAGCAGCTGCCTTCAGACTCGCAGCTGCCTTCAGCTCAGGTCATGATCCCAGCGTCCTGGGATCGAGTCCCACATTGGGCTCCTTGCTTGGCAGGGAGCCTGCTTCTCCCTCTGCCTCTGCCTGCCTCTCTGTCTGCCTGTGCTCGTGCTCTCTTTCCCTCTCTCTCATAAATAAATAAATAGATAAATAAATAAATAAATAAAATCTTTAAAAAAGTGTTTAAAAAAAAACCTCATATATCTTGCCATTCATAGTGGCGACTAGGCTCTTAGGGTCTCATGAAGGTGTGCTCATTTAAAAAAAATGCTCTCATGAGCATGAGGGTGTGCTCATTTAAAAAACTAATTTATTTATTTTAGGGAGAGACAGCATGCGTTGTGAGTGGGGAGGGGTGGCAGGGGAATGGAGTTGCGAGGAGGGGAAGATAGATAGCCTCAAGCAGGCTCTGCACTGAGCACGGAGTCCGATCTGGGGTTGTATCTCACGACCCTGGGATCTTGACCTGAGGCAAAAACAAGAGTTGGATGCCTAACGGACTGAGCCACCCAAGTGCCCCTCTGTGCTCACTTTTTAGAAGGGGAATTAAGAGGATTACTGTTAAAGTAGACACACTGACAGCAAAGAGAAGTGAAAGCTTGTTGGTAGTTTGCTCTGTTTGTTATTTACTCTGATTCTGGAGAATAATTGGGTGGTAAATCATATTAGCTACTGTCTTACCTTTAAGATCACTGTGTTTGGGCCTGTAAATAGCACTGTCACTACTTCATGTAAAATGAGGGCGGAGAGAAATAGTCCAACTGTAAAGAGAGACAGGCTAGGTGAAAAAGCACAGCTAGATTCCCTCTTCTGTTTGTAGGTGTCAATCCTTCACTGGGCACATCTCCGTGGTGCAGTTCGTAATTGAGGTTAATAATGAGAAGTACCGAGTGAACCGAGTTAGTTTTAGCTAATGTTGTCTCTGTGTAACAGTTGAGTAAACTGAAGCACAGGAAGGTGACATGACTTGCCCAGCACCACAGTACAAGTTGGTGTCAAAGCAGGTTTGAATAAAGGTCTGCCGGGCTTGGGGTATGTGCTTTTCTCCATTATGCCATGTTGATGCCAAACCATCAGTAGAATAAAAAGGCGTGATTATTTGAGCCTCGGTCAGAAAACAGGGACATGTGTAAGTTTTAGAAAGGTTTTCAATCAAAATTTTAAATGAAAAAGTTTTGGTATTTACTGTAAGTTTTGGTTAAACAAAGACAGTATTTATGTGTAAGACCACATTTTATTCTTTTTTTTTTTAAGATTTTATTTATTTATTTGACAGATAGAGATCACAAGTAAGCAGAGAGGCAGGCAGAGAGAGAGGAGGAAGCAGGCTCCCCGCCAAGCAGAGAGCCCGATGCGGGACTCTATCCCAGGACCCTGAGATCATGACCTGAGGCAAAGGCAGAGGCTTTAACCCCCTGAGCCACTCAGGTGCCCGACCACATTTTATTCTTATTCATCATTCTCTCCCCACGTACACACAAATATGTATACATACACATAAATATACTTAAACATACATTTATTTAGAAAAATAGAATTTTAACAAAATACAAAAGATATTTTAGGTGCAGTTAAAAAAATTTTTTTTATTATGTTCAGTTAGCCACTCTATAGTACAGCATTAATTTTTGATGTATTGTTCAAAGGTGCAGTTCCCTCCCCATCTTTTTAACATTTAAATTTGTCTTCTTCCTTAAGCCCTTCTCCCCCACTACACTGTCAAAAAAGCACAAGCCATAGCTTGAATATTTGTCATCCCTCTTCCTCTCATCCATATGTTAAAACCTAATCCCCAGTGTGATGGCATTTGGAGGTGGGGCTGTGGGATCTACACTCAGGATGGGGATTAGTGTCCTTATAAAAGAGGCCCTAGGGAAATCCCTGCTGCTTCACCTCCTGAGGTTATAGTGAAAAGACTATCTGTGAACCAGGAAGCAGGCTCTCACCAGACACCAACCAAGTTGGTACCTTGATTTTGGACTTCCCAGCCTCTAGGACTGTAAGAAATAAATTTCTGTTT
The DNA here is from genome assembly GCA_003697995.1 of Taxidea taxus jeffersonii. Lineage (NCBI taxonomy): Eukaryota > Metazoa > Chordata > Mammalia > Carnivora > Mustelidae > Taxidea > Taxidea taxus. The sequence goes on along the minus strand of ML105720.1, from coordinate 21,075 downwards.
ATGACTCACCCAGTCCATAGTATTTTATTATAGCAACTTGAATTAAGGTAGCTCCCAAACACAAAACACATGTCCACATGATCCATAGTCACTAATTCATCCATGTTAATAATTTGATGTGTATCTGTCTCTATTTTTTTCCCATGGTCTTTTTGTATATGTCATAGATCTCAGTATGGACACATAAACATATATATGTATGTGCGTTAAGAGGTTTAATTGCTGTTTTATAAAATTGGAGTGGATATTATATATCTGACTCTACATACTATTTTTCTTTTCTTTTTTAAAATTTATTATATACTAGATGGTATTTTATTACATCGGTTCTTTGGCTTCCATGTGGTAACCTTTCAAAAACTTTTTAGAGCAGTTTCTTAAAACCACTTATTGCCTTTAGTTCTAATAGAATCTTACAGAGCTCTGCATCATACATATTATTTTTCTTGTTCAATATTTCATGTATAGATCTCTCTCTCTTTTTTAAGGATTTATTTATTTATTTTTAGACAGAGAGAGCATGAGCAGGAGGGGCAGAGAGAGAGGGAGAGACAATCTCAAGCCAACTCCTCACTGAGCACAAAGCCTAACATGGGGCTCAACTTCATGACCCTGCGGTCATGATCTGAGCCAAAACCGAGAGTTGGATGCTTAACCGACTAAGCCACCTGGACGCCCCTGTACAGATCTCTTCAGTTCATTCTTTTATTGGTTTTATAATAGTCCATGATAGGGGTGTACCATGTTTTTAAACTATTAACTATTTAACTATTTTTAACTATAACTCTTGATAGGTGTTTTAAAGGTGTTTTTTTTTTTTTTTTTTAATTTGACAGAGAGAGAGAGAGATCACAAGTAGCAGAGAGGCAGGCAGAGAGAGAGAGGAGGAAACAGGCTCCTGGCTGAGCAGAGAGCCTGATACGGGGCTCCATCCTACAACATCAGGATCATGACTTGAGCCGAAGGCAGAGGTTTAACCTTCTGAGCCACCCAGATGCCCCCTTGATAGGTGTTTAATATTTATTCTGGCTCTGATTTTTTGTTTGTTTTGCCACTACGCACAATATTGCAGTAAATTTTATATATAAATACGTATTTTTATATTTATGATGTATTTACTTGCATGGATTAAATTTCCAGAAGATTTAATTAATTATCTAATTAGAGAGATAGAGAGAGCAAGGGGAGGAATTGAGGGTGGGGGAGGTAGAGAATCCCAAGAAGATTCCACACCCAGTGCAGAGCCTGACGAGGGGCTTGATCCTACGACCCTGAGATCATGACCTGAGCCCAAAGCAAGAGTCAGACACTTAATAGACTGAGCCACCCAGGAGCCCCCAAGAGTAGCATTTCTGAGTCAAAGGGCATATATGGTTTTTAATATTAAGAGACATTAGATTATTTTCCCAAAGAGTACAAATAATGTGTGGCATTATTCCTAATCTTGAATGTCTGCTGACAACAGGAAATCATTTTTTGGTGATATTTATTAAATTTCTTTAGCCTCACTGTAAGTGCTTAGTCTGAGCTACAAGTGACAGTGAACATCTTTTCTTGAGTTTGCTAGCCAGTTAGTGTATTCTTTTTTTTTTTTTTAAGATTGTATTTATTTATTTGACAGATAGAGAGATCACAAGTAGGCAGAGAAGCAGGCAGAGAGAGAGGAGGAAGCAGGCTCCCTGCTGAGCAGAGAGCCAGATGTGGGGCTCGATCCCAGAACCCTGGGATCATGACCTGAGCCGAAGGCAGAGGCTTTAACCCACTGAGCCACCCAGGCGCCCCCAGTTAGTGTATTCTTCTGTGATTTTGCCTATTCATATGCTGAACCTGTTTTTTTTATTGAGTTGCTTGCATTTTTTTCATAAAATTTTAAGAGTTCTTGGTATTTTTTCCAAATCTATGAAATTACATCTTGTCTTGGTATGCTTCCCATAAAAGTTTATGTTTGTTATATAATTCCACCTTTTCTTGTATTTCTTCTGAGTACTCAGTCTTGGTTTAAGTCTCTCCTATACTTTGGTTCTGCATGTATTTTATATATATATATTTTGAGATTTATATCTTCCTTTTTAAATGAGATCTTTAATACAACTTGGAATTATTTTTAAATAGATTATGTAGATATTCCATGTATTGTGAGGTAGATTAATTTTCTTGATAGAGTAATATCCAGTTGTGCTACTACCCTTCTTCTCCCACTGAATTTAAATACCTAACCTTTGTCATATATTAAAAGCTCGTATATACTGGATCCATTTCTGGATTCTCTTTTTGGTTGTGATATTTTTGTCTATTCCTTTGCTGGTTTCAGATTGATCTAATTAGGGTAGGTTTTTTTTTTGTTGTTTTGTTTTTTTAATATGTTCTGCTATCAAGTAAGGCAAACCCACCTCTTGCTACTCTTCTTTTTCATAACTATGTTTGGCTATTCTCAGAACTTTTTCTTCCATGTGAACTTTAAGGTTATTTGGTCCTATTCTTTAAAAAAAAAAAAAAAAGCTTCATTGAAATTCTGCTGGGGATTTTTATATTCATTGGCTTCTTTTATTTTAGGAGCTGTCATTTTTATGATACTAGTATTCCCATCCAAGCATGATTGGATGTCTTATATATTGTTCAAATTTTATTTTATTCCTTCAATAAGATTCTTTGATAATACAGTTTTCTACATATGGTCATGTGCCTTTTCATTAAGTTTGTTTTTAAGTATGTTATAGTTTTTACACTGTTGTATAAAATATATTTCCCATTTCCATTGCTTCCTAGAGAAAATCTGTAATTTTAAGAAAATCTTCTATTCAATGTCTGTATCAAATCTTTTTTTTTTTTTTTACTATTATTTTTAAAGGAAATCTCTCTTGGTTTTCTTGGCAGACACTCATTATCATCAATAAAAGGATAGGTTTATTTGTTCTTCTGCAATGTTTATAGTGATTTCTACTCTTATTACATATACTAAACCTTCTAGAACTCACAAAATAATGTTGAAAAGTAATGGGAATAGTGAGCATGCTAGTCCAGTTGTTGTTTTAATTGAAAGTGTCCAATATTTTGCTGTTCAGAATATTTTGGAAAATATCTTAAATAATTCTTCCTATTTAACGTTTTTATTAGGAATAGATGCTCAATTTTTGGCAATGCTTTTCCATGCTTATTAACATTATATGTTTTTCTTTAATTTATAGTTGTAATAAAGTATGTAGATTTCCTGATATTGCATTACTATTTAGTTATAGGTCATTCTTTGGCTTCTTACTGTCAGTGAGGTTGGTGTATAGTATTCCTAATATGTAGCTGTTTCTTGTGGGGAAGTGGGGCTGAGTAGGTAACCATTTTTCCATAGATCTGAAAATGAATTGGCAAGCTTTTCTTCTGTTTCTATGACCCTAATCTATAAAATGATGGATTCTGTAGACCCTGATCTTTAAAATGAGGCAACCTTATTGGGCTGTTTGGAGGATTAAATGAATTAATATGATGTCCTTAGTACAGTGCCTGAGCATAGTTAGCACTTTATATGCTATGTAGTAGCATCAGCAGCAGCCAAAACACATGAAGTAATTTTGGACATTTTCAATTCTGAAATGTTTGTTAGAATTTAGCTGTTAAATCATCTGGTTCAGGTGCTTTTTATAATGCTAAATCTTACTCTAATACCTGCTAAGCTATTTGATCTGTCCATTTTTTCCTACTTCATGGTTTATTCATGTCAATTAATTTTTGCTAAGAAACCATCTATTTCCTCTAGATTTTTAAATTTATTGCTGAAATGGCACATATATTTTTATTTTATAATTCACTTGATCATTTTAGTAATTTATGGCACATTTTCTAATTAAGCCCAGAAACCACTCTAGTACTTCATTTAGAAATATCCTTGGACAGGATGCTTTCTAATGTTGAAGAATTCTTCTACCGTATGAGCTAAAACAAACTATTTGAGATAATTTTTGCCTTTAAAATGTTAGAATAAGAATGGAGAACTTAAACTACACAAGCTTAGTGGATTTAGATCTAGTTTGCAATATTGTTCCCAGTGTATACCACAAACCTGACTTAGAGTAGATTCGTAGTATTTGTTAAATGAAAAAATGCTTAAATTAATAAATAATGGAGGAAATACAACCTGGTTGGATAATAACTGAATAATAGGTAGACTTTTGGAGGAACTTTTTAAGTGATAGATTGAATTTTTAATTTTTATTTTATTAAGTAGACTTCATCCTCAGCGTGGAACCCAGTATGGGGCTTGAACTCACAACCCTGAGATCAGGACCTGAGCTGAGATCAAGAGTCAGACATTTAACTGACTGAGCCACCCAGGCACCTCTAAAATGATAGATTTTTAATCACTTTTCAAAGATAACACTAACCTTGGATTTGTTCTCCCCCGATTATAGTATACTTTTAATATAAAATATCTAAGTACTTAATTTTAGACAAAGCATTTGCTAATGAAAGTCATGGAAAACCATCACATGGTAAAGTAAGTTAATTCTTATTTATTAAATGAGTTAATTGATAGATCTGACTATCTTTAGGACCTTTTCTAGGCTAAGTCTATTTTCTCTAGTGTACTGAATGTTCAACAGAGAGTAGGAACATAGTGGATAAATTAAATGAGCCTTCAATGGTCTTCTAAATTGAGCCTAAAATGGTGTTCAGAATTCCTGGCTTGGAGCAATAAAATGTTGTTGGAATGATTAAAGAAGTATATAAGGGGCACCTGGGTGGGTCAGTGGGTTAAGCCTCTGTCTTTGACTTGGGTCATGATCCCATGATCCAGGGATCGAGCCTCACACTGGGCTCAGCAGGGAACCTGCTTCCCTCTCTCTCTCTTTGTCTGCCTCTCTGCCTACTTGTGATCTGTCAAATAAATAAATAAAATCTTTAAAAAATAAAAATAAAAAAATGAAGAAGTTTATAAAATCACTGTAAAGAGGCAAAGAGCATTCTTTGAGGGCAAGTAAGTATATGAGTAGTCTTCTGCCTAAGAGATGTTCTCTGTCCCTGCCCCTGTCTTTCAATTCTGGCTTGAATTCACAGGGCTACTTTATTAAGATTGCTTTGTTTAAGATGTCACTGCAGATGATGGCTTTACCATCACACCCCACATGGCTACCTTGTAACTTCTGCATTCCCATTGGTGCCAGGCATGTTGCAAGGCAGCTTTCCAAGGTGTAGTGATTTCACCCTGATGTCTCTGCCAATAAAAATAACCAATTACCATTAAACACATACCCCACCCATAACTGGATTTTTACATGCTGTTTTATTAAGAGAACTTATCAGAGATTTTAGGAGAATTAATACATTATGCTTATCAGGATATCACCTGACCCTTGAACTAATGTAAGAGTGGGACATTTTACCTTGGAAGAGAATCTGAAACTCAACATGTTTATCTGCTGAGCAGTAGAGACTTTGTAATAATAATAGCCTCATTCCAGTAGTTCATTCTGTATGACTGGAAGTACTCTATTAACAAAAGAAGCCAGATTCTTACTTTGGAGACTTCTATTCTACTAAGACAGATTAAAAGATACAGCAACCAAGTGGTCTTGGATTCATGGAGAAATTAATAATTTCTAAATATTTTGTTGGTATTGCAGGAGTAAATCAGAATCCTATCTCTTTGTATGCCTACACAGGTGGTAGGGAAGGAAAATAATATCTGAGTATCTAAAACATGATAGGCAATTAAATGCTAAAAACTTAGCATATATATTTTTATAATAGTCACAATTGCCTTGCTACTATTATAATTCTATTTTACTGGGAAGCCAACTGCAACTTGGAAAAATTGAGCTAGTATCTTTTCAGAGTCCAGATATGTCCAGTGGAAAAGGCCTTTCTAATGTATTACTGCATCAAATGGAAGAATTCCCTGTGACATTTCTTTCTCAAAACTGCATAACAGTACCCATACCCCTTCCAGTAAAATTGCTTTGGTGGTAAACCTGACTATAAAATGGGCCAGGCATTTCTTAAAGAGTCTTGTGTCCTTGCACAATGGAGGCTTTCATAATAGGCTTTCCTAGAGCCATCTAAAGTATGCTTAGCATACTCCTTCTCTCTGTATCTTCCCATGCTGGAAGTGTTAACTAAAGTCTGTATAGGTTTGCCTTTGAAGAGTGGCTCTATAATTCTTTGACCACATAGTTCCCTTTACTTCTTTTCACTCGATGTGGTAATCATAAAGTGATTAGACAATGGTTTTTCCTTAGTTGGCATCCCTCTCTGTTTTGAAGCTCCCATCTCTTAAATTCTGACTCTGCAAGAAGCACCCTGATATCATAGAGGTAAAATGAGTTTTCCCACAGTAGCACTGAGTTTTTCCATCTTAAAGATTCCTTGATTCTAGTAACAGAGTCAGATATGAACCTTGGAGTAGAACTGGCTTTAAACAGTTTATGGGGAGATTAAAACATCTGGAGATTTAAATTAATGAAAAACTCAGTATAAGCCAAGAAATGGCATCAACAACTTTTAGAAAGGAGCTAAGATGGTCTTATTTTGCATTAATTAAAATACAGTTTCCATGTCAAGTCTTCATGGATTTTATGTTCACTAAATCATATTTGGAATGTTCTGTTTAGTTTGAGTCCCTGTTTACTTTGACAAGAAAGATCCAGGGGTGATGTCAAGGGTGATAAGGGGTTTTAAAACAGTCATATGAAAACTAGTTCAGAATAGAAGATACTAATTTTATTTTATTTATTGAGAGTGTGCATGCATGTGGGCTGGGGTAAGGGGTAGGGGCAGAAGGAGGAGAAGGGGAGAGAGAATCCCAAGCAGGCTCCATGCCTGCACGGACCTCGACACAGGGCTTGATCTCATGACCCTGAAATCATGACCTGAGCTAAAATCAAGAGTTGGATGCCTAACCGACTGCGCCACCCAGGGACCCTAGGAATAGAAGATAATTAGCTTAGAAAAGTGAAGATTTGGGGAATATAGTCGTTACCTTAGAAATAACTTGATGAGCAGATATTTGGGTAATAATAGTAAAATAGGCATATTTGTTGAACATGTACTGTCAGGTAAAGCCTTTACATATTTTATCTCATTTAATCCTCAAAGCAAATTTATGTGATTGATGTTATTGCTATCCCTCTTTTGGTAATGAGGAAACAGATCCAGAAAGGGAAATTGACTTGAATAAGGTTGGATTGTGAAAGAGCCAGAAAGACAAATTTCCTTTCCTTTCTCCCATGCTGGCACCCACATTCTATAGAATAAATATGTAGGTATACTTTTCCTGTGGGTAAAATAATGATAATGCTAAGGGGGATCTAGAGTAATGAGGATGGTAGGATGATTTATTTTATTCTTTTAATATATATTTGAGAGAGGGAGTGTACGCGCATGTGCCAGTAGGGGGAGGGGCAGAGGGAGAGAATCTTCAGGCTGACTCCCTGCTGAGTGTGGAGCCTAACGCGGACTCAAACCCAGGACCCATGAGATCACGATCTGAGCTGAACCCAAGAGTTGGATGTTCAACTGACTGAGTTACCCAGACACCCCAGGACGAGTTATTTTAGATAGTGATCAGGGAAGACCTCACTGAGAAGAAAATATTTGAGCAAAGTCTTGAGAAAGAGGAGGCAGCAACCTGTGTGGGTATATGTAGGAAGAACATTCTAGAGAGCACGATTAGTAGGTATAAGAGCCCTGAGGTGGGAGAGAGCTTGGTTTGTTGCAAGAACAGCTAAGGAGTTAGTCTAGTTTGAGCATAGTGAGCAAAGTTGGCAAAAGCCAGACTGTGTAGAGTTCCAGATTTTTCCCAAGTGGGATGGGAAGATATTGGATGATTTTGAGCAAGGGAGTTCTGTGATCTGATTTTTATTTAAAGACAATGACTCTGGAATGGAGAAGAGACTGGAGGAAGGGAGAGTGGCAGGAGAGAGATTCGTTGAGAGACTCTTGTTTCCAAGTAAAAGGTGGGAGTGACTGAGGCTGTTCTTGTAGCACTTGAGGTTAATTAAGAAAAGTGGTAGAATTCTTGACATATTTTGCAGTTAGAGCTAACCAGACTTGCTAGTGCATTTGGTGTGGGTGTGTGAGGGAAATTGGAGTTATGGATAACTTCTCAGATGATTAGTCTGAGCAACTGGGTGAATTGTAGTGGTATTTATGAAAATAAATGCTGTGAGATTCCTGGGAGGAGAAGAAGGGGGTAATGGGAATTGAGAGTGTATTTGGGGCATATGGGTTTTGAGATAGGTATTAGTTATGAAGGGGAAGGTGCTGAGAGGCAGGCAGATATGCAGTTTAGGGTCAGTTGGTGCCAGAGATGTGAATTTGGGAATTCTGTCAGTCAACGTTCAGGGTAGAAAATATCAACCACTCTAGATATCATCAGAAATTTTATTTTATTTATTTATTTATTTTGGTTTGCTTTCTTATATTATTAATTTATTTTTTGAGAGAGAGAGAGAGAGAATGCATTAGCAGGCATGGGAGAGGCAGAGGGAGAGGGAAGGAGAGAATCTCAAGCAGGCTCCATGCTGGGCATGGATGTGGAGCTGGCTCTCATGACCCTGAGATTGTGACCTGAGCCAAAATCAAGATTGGATGCCTAGCTGACTGAGCCATCTATGTGCCCCAGTCAGAAAGAGATTTAAAGCAGAGAATTGGGTGTTTAGGGGGCTGGAGGAATAGAAGTTGGGAAGCTGCTGCTAGGGTTCAGAGGCACACTACCACAAGGCTTCAAGGTCAACCCACCAAACCTCTGGTCCCAACAAACTGCTGCTGGTGACATAGGCATCCCACACCCGCCAGACACCTATATGAGAACACTCATACTGGAGAGAGCCTGTTGCTGTAGCTGGAAGAATGGCTTTTGGATTTTGCTCAAGGTTCTTCAACATTTAGGAAGAAGAGGATAGAGCAGAGAATGGGCAGCTAATGAGATGGGGGAAGTCTAGAACAATGTGGTGTTCCAGAGCCAAAGTAAATCAAGCCTGTTCAGGGTGGTGCTCAGCTGAAACAGGTGCTTGTTGATTGGTTTGGTAAGATGAGGGCTGAGAATTAAATGCTGACTTTAGCAAATTGGAGCTCATTGGTGACTTATATGAGTATTTTGATGGTGTGGTAGGAATAGGTAAAGGAGAGAATGGAAGTGAGGAAATGAAGACAAGAAAAACAGACTATTCTTTCGAGGCTTTTCTCTACAGAGGAGCAGAGAAATGGTACCAAAGCTGGAGGGAAATAAGGGGTCCAGGGAAGTGGTTTTTGTTCTGAGATAGGAGGTAGTATATTCATGGGCTGAAGGAAAATTTGTGGATGCATGAGAAGGAGCGGGGATAGCAGGTTCAAAAACTTTTGATAAGTGAAGGACAATGGAATTCAGTGTACAAGTGGATGTTTGGCCTTAGGAAGAAGGACTGTGCCTCAGGGGAAGGCAGAGTTTTTGGTTACAGATATAGAATCACTTGGTAAATTTGCTGATGGGAGAATGAATAAGTTGTCCTCTAATTCCATTTTTCAGTGGATCATCAGCCAGGTGTCGGGAAGGCGGAAGCAATGTATAAGGTTTGAAAAGAAAAGAGAAGGGTTTAAGATAGGCATTTTGGAGAATGAGAGAGTGAATTAGTTAGGCCTCGTTGTCAAACTTTAGCCTGCCTTCGCATCAGGCGGAGGGATTGGTATAACACTAATTGCTTTGCCCCATCCCCAGAGTTCCTGGTCCACCAGGTCTGGGATGGATTTGCATTTGTAACTCTTCCAGGTGAACCTGATGCTTCTGGACCAGAGAGCACACTTTGGTTATAAATTTAAGGGAGACCATTCAGCATGCTTGAGTATAATTTCTTCAGCTACTTGTGTACAAAGGTGGAAAAGGCAATGGCTTAAATTTAACCAGAAATAGAGTTTTGCCAAGTGAGTTTAAGGTGAAGAAGAATGAGCCATAGGAGTGATTGACAGTGATGTGTAAGCTGGATAAGAGGAGAAGTGAGGACATGCAAGAAATGGCAGTCAGTGAAAAAGTGCTAAGATCAACGGATTAGAAGTTCTGATGGTGAGGACGAATTGTTGGAGAGAAGGGATCTGGAAATACGGTTGGTGATGGTAAGAGCTTGGGCTGCTTGAAGTTGAGGTTTTTAAAGCTTCTGAAGTTATTAATTGTGATTTAAAGTAAAGAATAAGTGGCTGGACTAGGTGGAGGTCAAGAATCTGAGAGATTGAGTATTGGATGATCTTCTGCCTGAACGTGGAAGTCGACAAGAAGAACGGCAGGAGCAGTGGTGGAGCAGGAGGTGGTGAGTTAGGTGCTAAAATCCTGTCGCTGAGCCGGAATGGGAAGGTTATATAGATAGCAGCAGCCAGAAGGGAAGGTGGAAAGTAGCATAATCAGTATATATGTTAAAGGGACGGAGGGTTTTTAGAGCACAGGGAGGGCAGTGATCTGGAAGGCAGCTGTGAGTTGCAAGGAAGGCATCTACTTCATCCCTAAGCCAAGTGTTGTGCCGGGTGTAGGAGAAAACACTTGAGCCCCACTCGGGCCATACATAATCTTACTTATTTCTCACAACAGCCCTGTAACAGTAGGCATTATTATCCTCATTTTTACAGATGAGGAAACTGAGGCTTAAAATAATTGCCCTGATAGTCATAGCTTATGAATACTGGAGGGGGCATCGTGTGAGTCTAGTGGGAGCCAAAGGAAGGCAGATATTGACTGAATATAAGAAGGTATTTCTTAGCAATAGAGGTGGGCACCAGTGAAAGTGTTCCTTTGGAGGAAAAGGCGAGCTCCCTATCCCAGAAGTAGATGTCTGCCTTCTGTCTTCACCACTGCAAACTGATTTAATTGCAGAATGATATAAGGAGAAAGCCAACAAGGAGGAGGGGAATTGGTATTTTTCAGCTGTTGGAGGAAGGGGCAGGAGGAAGATGGTAGAATTCAATTATCTCTAAGATAAGAGTCTGTGATTATGTGGTGATTGCACAACATTGTGAGAATGCTCTAAGTGCCACTGAATTGTGCATTTTAAAGGTTTTATTTACTTATTTGACAGACAGAGATCACACAAGTAGGCAGAGAGGCAGGCAGAGTGGGGAGGGGAGAAGCAGGCTCCTTGCTGAGCAGAGAGCCCGATGCGGGACTCGATCCCAGGACCCTGAGATCATGACCCAAGCCGAAGGCAGCGGCTTAACCCACTGAGCCACCCAGGCATCCCTGAATTGTGCATTTTAAATGGTAAGTTGTGTATTACGTGGATTTCACCTCAGTTTAAAAATGTCTGTAATTAAACTGGTTATTTCCATTTTAATCTGCAGGCAGTTTACCATTCTACAGAATTTCACATGTGAGGCCCTTTGGGTACGAAACAGTAGAAAAGTAGTGATTGCTTTCATGGAACTTAGAGTTTGGATATGTGTGGGTATATGTATATTATGAAGAGATAACGAATCACGAATATTGGTTAATCTTTGGTGTAAAAAAAATGGTGTAAGTCATTGTTGTTGAGCTTCTGAAGAGGAGGAGCCCAAGTGGGCTCCTCTACCTATTCTTACTGTGGCATACTTGGCACAGAACATCTTTCCAGATGTCTTCCTGTTTCTCAGTTTTAGAATTTGAGGTAACCCACTTTGCTCAGTTTTTAAGATCTGCAAGCTGGAACTATGACATCAGTTCAAAAGTGTGTGGGGGAAGATTAAGTTGATATTTTAAAAGAGCACCTTGTCAACTAAATCTCCTGGGAAAGGAGTCAGTGGCAAAAACAGGTTTGTTGGTCTTGTAGGTTGTGTTTTTGTTAGCCTTGATTACAATCTGGTGGAATTTTTTTGAAAATATATTCTTTGTTTAAATAAGACTTATTTTTTCAGGTTTTGTTGACTAGTTTCTACTAGTGTTTGAGGTATTGGCTCTTCACAATGGTATTAAAACATCCTGAGTCTGATGTTATGAGAAATTAGCTGTTCTTTATTTGGTTTTTATTTTTTTAAAAATATGTTATGTTATTGTTACAAAGTGTTTTTCAGAAACATGGCAAGCTGGTAGAGTTCCCATTTATCCTGTACACAGGTTCCCCTGCTCAGTATCTTTCATTAGTAAGGCCGAATAGGAAAAACTCAGTCATCCTCCTGATTCTCCTTCACATCACTGCCTCCCTCACAACACTTCTAACACCAGATGTGTGTGGGGTTTTCACACTCCATGCAATTCTGCAACACCTTCTGAGTGTCCTCCAATTCAGCTCAATTCTGATGCTATCTATTTGGAGATGGCATCAGATCCCACAGGTTAGAGGCTCAGTCCTCCAAGACTTCTTCCATCCCACTTCAGATGCCAATCTTAAGTCCTGGGTGTCACCTGCGCAATTGACCAATCAGCTATAAATCAGAGGTTTCTGACCCCCTCTTCAGGTTTGATCAGTTTGCTAGAGTAGTTCACAGAACTCAAGAAAACAGTTTACTTATTATTTACTAGTTTGTTATAAAAGGATATGATAGAAGATACAGGTGAACTTTCAGATGGAATAGATGTATAAAGCAAGGTAGGTGGGAAGGGCTTTGAAGCTTCCAGGTCCTCTCCTGTGCCTCTTTCCCAGCACCATTATGTGTTCAGCAACCCGGAAGCTCCCCAGGCCTCATGTTACTGGGATTTTTATGGAAGCTTCATCACGTAGGCATGATCAGTTATAACTTCATTCCCAGCCTCTTTCCCTTCTCTGTTGAATGGGAGACAGGGCTGAAAATTCCAAGCTTCTAATCGTGGCTTGGTCTTTCCGATGATTAGCCCCCAATCAGGAGCCTACCAAGATTGTCTCATTTAAACACAGACTGCTACATCCCAGAAGTTCCAAGGAATTTAGGAACTGTGTATTAGGAACTGGAGTGCTCCTAGTTTTTTTATGATTTAGGAAATTACAAGGGACAGGGTACCTGGGTGGCTCAGTTGGTCAAGAGTCTGCTTTAGGCTCAGGGTCCTGGGATTGAGCCCCATGTTGGGCTCCCTGCTCAGAGGGGGTGTCTACTTCTCCCTCTCCTGCTCCCCCTGCTTGTACTCTCTCTCTGTCAAATAAGTAAATAAATACAATCTTTAAAAAGAAAATTACAAGGGTCTTAGGAGCTCTGTGCCAGGAACTGGGAGCAAAGGTGAATATATATATTTTCTATTATCTCACAGTGGTACATTTGTTATGATTAGTGAACCAATATTAATATCTTAACTAGGGTTTTATACTTTCTTCAGATGTGATCTTCCAGGATCTTGTATCTGGATACCATATTACCTTGAGTCACCACATTGCTGGGGCTCCTCTTCACTGTTGGAGTTTCTCAGACTTCTCTTGTTGATGACCTTGACAGTTTAAAGTATCGCTGGTCAGATGCGTTGTAGAAAGTCCTTCTGTTGAAATGTCTGATGTTTTTATTGTTAGTAGATTAGGTTTATGGGCTTTCTGACGGTCTTGTTGATCAAACAGTTATGACTATATAATTGTGAGGATGTGTATAGAAACTGACAGTCAAGAAATTAGAATATAAACCATGGAGCATGCTGTGTGATAAACTGAGAATTTGAGGATGAATTAGATGCAGGGTTTAGTAATCCAGTAATCTAAGAAAAGAATGCTGGTCAGTAATTTGAGATGAAATGTCACTAGCAACAAATCTTTATTGAGAATCTGCTATTAGAAGGGTCTTCGGCTACTTGGTCAGTCATTCCTCTCTATCAGTTCCAGTGGGAGCTCTGCACAAGAAAACAGTAGCAAACTGAAAATCAGAGTGCTGCTTTATGAGCAGGAACCTAAAGTAAAGGTACAATCAGGTGGCTCTCTGGAAGAAGGCTAGGTGAAAGCAGGTAGTTTAAAGCCTAAGGGTGCCTCCTTCTAACCCTAAATCTAAATCTTGGCCTTAGCATTCACAGTGGTATCTTCATTTTGGGAAGTATGTTGGTAGAGTAAAGAGGAAGCTTCACCTTGCCATCTTGTTATGAGCCACACAGTGTACTGTGTGTGTGTATGTGTGTTTTAAGTAGATTCCATTCCCAACATAGGGCTTTAACTCATGACCCTGAGATCAAGAGCCACTTGCCATACCAAGTCTTCTGTTATAAAACTTTACACGGTGATTTGTAATTGCCAATTTTAAAAAAAAATAATTTTGGTGTTTTTTTTTTTTTAGATTGTATTTATTTATTTGACAGAGATCACAAGTAGGCAGAGAGGCAGGCAGAGAGAGAGAGCAGGAAGCAGGCTCCCCGCTGAGCAGAGAGCCCGAAGCGGGGCTCGATCCCAGGACCCTGGGATCATGACCCGAGCCGAAGGCAGAGGCTTTAACCCACTGAGCCACCCAGGCACCCCTATAATTGCCGATTTAATTACTGTTTCTTCCAGTGGATTGTAACCTTTTGTGGGAACAGGGTGTATCTTGCCTACTATCATAGCCTCTGGTGCTTAGTCTATTCCCTAGCACATGGTAGGTGTTGAGTTAATAAAGAATAAATGGGAGTTTGTCATGCAGTATAAGGAACATAAGATTACACGGGGTAACAGTATTCCAACAGGTAGGGAATGCTTGTCTGACATGTAAAATACATTCTTCCAGATGTAGATCACATTCTTCTGCTCTAGGAAGCCTTCTTGGACCTCACTTCATTTCCTGTACCCTTATTGCACTTACCAAGCATTCTGTGGCCAGACTCTTATTTTAATTAACCTTGCATTATGATCGTTTTCCCCCTCATTATTATCTTTTTATACAGCCTTCTTAACTCTTTAATGCTAGCACTTTTTTTTCTTTTTTGAATGCCCATTCCACGCAAATATGGTGCTAGGTGTTGTACATATTTTATTATCCTATTTAATCTTTTTAACAACCTGGCACAATAGACAAAGAAGGAAATTGAGACTTAAAACTTGTCCAAGGTTGTACAACACTTTCTGGCACCCTCCAGAAGCTTGAGGCCTCTTCTGCTCTCTGCTGTTTTTAACAGAATATATTACTACAGTACAATTTACATGCTTAATAAAAGTCTTTTTAAACTTTCTAGACTGCTTCACAATTCCATCATGGTTTTTTTGGAGTGCGTGTATGTGTGTGTGTGTGAGTGATCAAAGGATCAAATGCTAATCCTAGCACTTCTTCAGACTTCAGACTTGAACAGCAAAATTGAAGAAATAGCTAACTTCAAATGTTGTGTTTTTAAGGCTAAAAATGAATGTCTAACTTAGTGATTACTTTTATGATAAACTATTATTATAAAATCTTTTTATAGAGCACAGAGAAAAAGAAAGTTTTGTCATTGCTCAGAGAAAAAATATACTTATTCAAAATGTGCTAGGCATTCCTGTCTTGATGCTTCAAACATTAAGCTGTTCCCTGTAGTCTTGGAAACCATGACTTCTAAGTGCTTGTTTTTAACTATGGTTTTCTTTTTAATATAAGTAGATTCTGATGGTAGAAAAAAGTTGTCATGTGGAATTACTCTGTGGAGCCACTTGAATAGACTTGAAACATTGTTTATACATAAATAAATTCACCCTCTGAAAAATATTCTGAACCAGCACGTATGTGCTGGCATCTGCAAAGCAGCCCATATTTGATACTGAGTTTAGACTACTCCTAGGAGGTGGCGAAAAGGGGCCTCTGGTAGAAAGCGAATGGAAAAGGCAAGGTGTTGGGTATTTTTTCTTTGTTTGTTTTGCCTTTTAAATTTCTTTAAACCTTTCCCGGGATCCATCAAAAGTTTCTTTTCAAAATGAATTTTTTTGTGAGATCCAGTTACCATGACACAACTATAAATGTTGATGTTCATTTTACGATTTGGGGGATTTTGTCTTCCTTTTTTTTAGTGCTTTTTTTCCAAATGAAGAACTGGCATTATCAGTTTTATTCACTGCGACTGTCATTTATATGTTGTCATTCATTCAACAGCTGTTTATTTTTCTTCTCCTAGTTTATTATTCTTCTCCTAGTTACTGTACTAGTTATGTACTGGCAATACAAAAGTAGGTAAGAGGAGTGTCCGGGTGGCTCAGCAGTTAAGTGTCTGCCTTCAGCTCAGGTCATGATCCCAGGGTCCTCGGGCTCCCTGCTCCGCAGGAGGACTGCTACTCTCTCTCCCACTCCTCCTGCTTGTGTTTCCTCTCGCTGTGTCTCTCTCTGTCAAATAAATAAGTAAAATCTTTAATTAAAAAAAAAAAGGTAAGTAAGATACTATCGCAGCTTTCAAGATTTTAATCTTTGGGTTGTTCAGACAGCTAGACACAGAAACACAATACCTTATAATGAATGCTCTGATAGTGTGCCATGCTTGCTTCTCTGGGAGCACTTCAGGGTGGTCATGGGAAACTTCCTGGAGGAAATGATTCTTTCTTCCCTTTTCTTTATCTACCACCCTTTCTTCCATGCCTTTTAAAAAATTAAATGCTATTTTTTTTTTTACCCAACTCTAAAATAAAAGTTCTTGTTCTGCCTTACCCAATGCTTCCCCAGTCTCACTCCTTAGCACTAACTACCTTTAACATTTCTATTTCCTCTGTGATGGTTACTGTGAAGACTTGAAATAATATGCTTTGTTTCTGTTAGTTGATAAATAAACTTTAGATAGTGACTCTTGGCTTTGGACAATGAAAGATAAGGACTTTCACACATTTACAGTTTATGCCACCTTTCTTCCCTCCTTCTACCTCTATGTTTTATTACTTATCTTATTCTTACATTATCAGGTTTAAAAGAAAATTACATTTTGCCACATTATTATGATTAACTCTTATCTATAGGATAACTTTGAAAATTGGGCCACAAAGAAATACCCTTCATAATATTACTATAGACCAAGTGTGACTGGTCTCATAGCAAAGGACTATAATTTTATGTTGTGTCTTAATACCAGAAGAATTTCCCAAGAGTTGGGGTCTAGTGGATGGACTTTTTGTCCCCCTCCTTTTTTAAACACAAAGTCTTATTTCCTATGATTGGATATATGAATTCCAACACACTTTCTGAGAGTAATGTAGTATCTTGCTTGAAAATTGAAATAGTATCTCATTTATTTGGTAGTATCAGTTTCTAACAGCCTAGCAGTATCTAAAAGTAAGCATAAAAAGGGGCACCTGGGTGGCTCAGTCTGTTAAGTGCCCAACTCATGAACTCAGCTCCGATCTTGATCTCAAAGTCACGAGTTCAGGCCCTGTATTGGGCTCCATGCTGGGCATGGAGCCTATTTAAAAAAAAAAAAAAAAGGTAAGGATAAAAACCTACTAAGCTGCAAAAACATCTCATCCTTACAAAGGTCTTTGTTTTATGCATGGGAAGACTCCATAGGCCTCGTTCAGAAACTGCTTTCTTTATTTTGTGTGCCATTCTACCAATTATGATGACTTAGTCTTCAGGTCCATAGTTAAATGGTATAATTTAGTGATGCTACTAGCAGGCACATCATCCTGAGAAATATCATGTGAAACCCTTATAGAGAGAGGAAAGGCAGAAAAAAATGTAAAAGCTGACAGTAATCTTTAAAAGTATTCTGACAGAGGACTATATGATACAGTGCAGTCACTTCTGTAGGCCTCAGGATCTTGCATGATGTTCATAATGATCCTTGATCTTGAAAAAAATGTATCATTATTTTCATATGTACACATTTTCAGAAACTAGGGGAGTAATACATTGAAGATATATATGTATTCCTATCCAAAATGGTCACATTAAAAAATTGTTTTTGATAATTAAAAATGAAGCATATGATGAGGTTATCTGGAAAGTTAATTTTCATGAGGGTTCTTCTGCGACGTCAGCAGGATTGTGTAGTTATTCTGTGTAGTGTATTTCTGATAACAATGGAAATAACTTTGTTAGTTACTGAAAGCTCAGTCCCTACAAAACTGCTACTATATGCATTATTGCTGTGAAGCAGCTGATGACCACATTGTGAAATATATCAGTAGGCAAAAAGGGCAGTTTTTTTTTCCTTTTGTGTGTTTGTCATGAATACGTGGTTAAATGCTGTATCAGTGTCACTGGATTGACCTTTGTCTCCACAGAATAAGGGTTTGGACAGGCTGCCTTGTGGAAGAGATTGGGATACTGCTACTTTCTCCCCATACTCCTTTTATATTTTGAGCATTTAATGTCTTTTTCCTTCAGAATATTTTCAAATTTATAGAACCATTGTAGAAGTAGTGTAAAGAGCTTCTCCTCCCCTCCACCCATTTGAGAGTAAATTAGGAAGATGATCCAAATAAATGAGTGTATTTTCTATAAATGATAACATTCTTTATAACGATAGTATGACCATCAAAATAAGTTAACACTGACACATTACTACCATATAACTCACATACCCCATTCAAGTTTGTCCAACTGTCTCAATATCTTTTGTAAGAAAAGGATTCCATCCAGGACCATACCTTGCATTTAATGGCCATGTCTAGTCTCTGCCAGTCTGAACCAGTTCCTCTGTTTTTCCTTGACTTTCATGACCTTGGCATTTTAAGAGATTTTAGCCATTTACTTTGTAATATTATTTTGAAATATTCCCAATTTTGATTTGTCTGGTGTTGCCTCACTGAAGAGATTCAGGTTATTTATTTATTTATTTATTTTTAAATCTTTTATTTATTTATTTGTCAGATAGAGAGAGCACAGGAGTGAGCACAGGCAGACAGAGTGGCAGGCAGAGGCAGAGGGAGAAGCAGGCTCCCCGCTGAGCCAGGAGCCCGATGTGGGACTCGATCCCAGGATGCTGGGATCATGACCTGAGCCGAAGGCAGCCGCTTAACCAGCTGAGCCACCCAGGCATCCCAGGTTATTTATTTTTTGATGGAATGTTATAGAAGTGATGTTGCATCCCATCATTTACCTCATTACTTGTGATGCTAACTGTGAACACTTGCTCAGAGTGGTGCCTGCCAAGTTTCTCCTATGAGTTGCCCTTTTTGACTTGGCAATCTGTAAATATCTTGTATGGGGGAGTTTAGATTTGTAAATATTTGATTTCTCATTAAATTTCATCCCTCAGTTTTAACAAACATTGATGTTTCTTGGCAGAATTAATTATTAATATGATACTGGTTATTTTCTGATTCCATCTCGTCTTCTGTATTCATCAGTTAGCATCCTACTATAAAGAGAAGTTGTTGTCTCTTCCTCATTTATTTATCTGTGAATGGACTCCAGTGTGTGTGATCCAATGGATTACAGTCTGTTAATATAATTAGTTAATTAATCATTTTAAAAGATTTTATTTATTTATTGAGATTGGGGGGAGGGACAAAGGGAGAGAAGGAGAGAGAGAATCTGCAGACTTCTGCTCTGAGCACATACCTCTACATAGGACTCAATCCCATGACCCTGAGATCATGACCTGAGCCAAAATCTTTGCATGTGTGGTTATTTTTGATTGGATGCCAGGCATTGTTAATTTTGTTTTATTGTTTGTTGAGTATGTTTTTGTTCTATAAATATTCTTGAGATTTATTCTGAGATATAGTTATGCTCAACTGACTGAGCCACCCAGTGCCTCTGTTACTATAGTAATTTATTTTGATACTCACATTATTTCAGGTTTGGCTTATGGGAACGTTTTCAAGTTGGCTTCTGTTTTCATTTAACCATATTAACCTCACTCTTTGACTACATCTTTTTTTTTTTTTTTAAGATTTTATTTATTTATTTGACAGAGAGAGAGACACAGTGAGAGAGGGGACACAAGCAGGGGTAGTTGGAGGGGAAAGCAGGCTCCCTGCTATGCTCGATCCCAGGACCCTGGGATCATGACCTGAGCTGAAGGCAGACGCTCAACAGACCAAGCTACACAGGCGCCCCCTTGCTTTTTTTTTTTTTTTTTTTTAAAGAAATATGACAGTGTTACCTTTTAATTGGGGTGTTTGGACTACTTTTAATTTACATTAATAACATTGCTGAGCTTAAATCTATCTTGCTCTCTGTACTCAGTTTGTTGCATTTGTTCTTTGTTCCCCCTTTCCTCTTTATCTGCATAATTTTAGATTTTATTTCCTTTCTTGGCTCTATTAACTTTTAATTTTTTTTTTTAATATTTTATTTATTTATTTGACAGAGATCACAAGTAGGCAGAGAGGCAGGCAGAGAGAGAGGAGGAAGCAGGCTCCCCGCTGAGCAGAGAGCCGGACGTGGGGCTCGATCTCAGGACCCTGAGATCATGACCTGAGCTGAAGGCAGAGGCATTAACCCACTGAGCCACCCAGGCGCCCCTTAACTTTTAATTTTTTGTTTTGTCATTCTAATGGTTGCTTTAGGGTTTATAATGTCCATCTTAAAGTAATAGCATACCACTTCACATACAGTATAAAGACTTCACATCAGTGCACATTTTTCTCTTACTAGCTTTTTGCTATTCTTATCACGTGTTTTACTTCTCCATGTTACCAGCTTTACAATATATTGTTCTTTTTGCTTTAAACAGTTGATTAACTTCTATGGAAATTTAAAGTAATAGCAGTTTTTATTTTTCCCCAAATAGTTACATTTCTGAGGCTCTTCATTTTTTCTGTATCTAGTATCATTTTCCTTATGCCTGAAGTATTTGCTTTTGCACTTCTTATGGTGTATATCTGCTGGTAATTGAACACTTTCACCTTTTGTATGTCTAAAACCATCTTAATGTTATATTAGTTTTTTTTTTAAAAAGATTTTATTTATTTATTTGTTAGAGAGAGCGAGCGAGTGAGCACAGGCAGACAGAGTGGCAGGCAGAGGCAGAGGGAGAAGCAGGCTCCTTGCCAAGCAAGGAGCCCGATGTGGGACTCGATCCCAGGACGCTGGGATCATGACCTGAGCCAAAGGCAGCTGCTTAACCAACTGAGCCACCCAGGCGTCCCTTATATTAGTTTTTGAAGGATAGTTTAGCTGAGTATGGAAATCTAGTTTAAGGTGTTTTTCTTTGCTTGCTATTTTTTATTTTGTTTTGTTTTTTATTTCTTTAAGGATGTTACTCCATGTCTTGTGGGTTACATTGTGTTTGTTCTCTTTTGTGTAATATGGCTTTTTCTCAGGCTGCTTTTAAGAATTCCTCTTTATTACTTCTATAAGCAATTTGATTATGATGTATCTTCGTATAGTTTTCCTTGTCCTTTTTAT
>ML105719.1:0-28717 GCA_003697995.1 Taxidea taxus jeffersonii | reverse complement strand
AAAAAAAAAAAAAAAAAAAAGATTGTGTGGGGGCACCTGGGTGGCTCAGTGGGTTAAAGTCTCTCCGGCTCCGGTCATGGTCCCGGGGTCCTGGGATCGAGCCCTAAGTCAGACTCTCTGTTTGGCGAGGAGCGTGCTTCCCCCCCTCTCTCTCTGCCCGCCTCTTTGCCTACTTGTGATTTCTGTCTGTCAAATGAACAAATAAAATCTTTAAAAAAATTTTTTTAAAAAGATTGTGTGAAGGGACGCCTGGGTGGCTCAGTGGGTTAAACCTCTGCCTTCGGCTCAGGTTATGATCTCAGGATTCTGAGATCGAGCCCCGCATCGGGCTCTCTGCTCAGCAGGGAGCCTGCTTCCTCCCCTCTCTCTGTCTGCCTCTCTGCCTCCCTGTGATCTCCCTCTCTCTCTGTGTCAAATAAATAAATAAAATCTTTAAAAAAAAAAAAAAAGATTGTGTGAAGATTTGCTATTGAGGAAATTGACTAGAATTTTAACAGAAGAAATTAGTATGTGCACATGCAGTTATCTGTGTTTCACAGTTTCACAGTTGTTTCACAGTTTCACAGTTGTTACTATGGCCTTAGTCCTGGTATACTAAGTTAGGACTAGTACCTTTTATCAGGGTCTTTTGCAATTCCTTTGGTATTTTTTGTTGGTTTTTTTTTTTGTTGTTTATTGTTTTTGTTTTTGAGCCACATATGATACTATTACCTCTCATTAAGAAATACGCTGTGGATCGGGCGCCTGAGTGGCTCAGTTGGTTACATGGCTGCCTTCGGCTCAGGTCGTGATCTCAGGGTCCTGGGATTGAGCCTGGCATCAGGCTCCTTGCTCAGTGGGGAGCCTGCTTCTCCCTCTCCCTCTGCCTGCTGCTCTGCCTACTTGTGTTCTCTCTCCATCTTTCTAACAAATAAATAAAGTCTTTAAAAAAAAAAAAAGAAATATGCTGTGGAGAAAGATGTAAAAATAACCATGCATTCACACTGAACCCTCCTCAGGGCCCTTTCAGTCACCACATGTGTACTTTTGTATTCTCATCGTAGGCCAAGCCATTTTTGTTATATTGATTCATAGCATTATTATGAAGGAACCTCTTAATCCTTTTCATGTCCCGTGTAAGAAGTCTTAAGCAAGCTCTCTGTCCTGAATATTTTCTCTCAGAAGTTTTATAGTTTTACCTTTTACATTTAAGTCTCTGATGCATGTTGAGTTCATTTTTGTATTACCATGTGAGGTTTAGGTTGAATTTTTTGCTTGTATTTGTGCCTAAGGATGTTCAGTTGGCTAGCACCATTAGTTGAAAAGTAGAATACAGTATTATGTCTCCATTGAACGTTTACTCCTTAGTCAGAAGTCAGTTGGGCATGTTTATGTTGATCTGTTTCTGAGTTCTCTATATTATCCCATTGATGTGCATGTCTAAACCTCTGCCAGTGCTTCCTGTAGCTCTCAGTAATCTTAAAATTTGGTAAAGTGATGACTTTTCCTATATTTTAAAAATTGATTTAGCTTTCCATATAAATTTTTCCTCTGGATTTCTATATACACTTTATCATGCTTTTTTTAATTTACAAAACATCTTGATGGGATTTTGATAGAAATCACATTAGTCTATGGATCATTTTGGTGAGATTTGGCATCTTTATTATGTTGACTCTTTCAATCCATGAACATGGTATGTCTCTTCATTTATTTAGATCCTTTTGTATTTCGTTGGTGTTTTATAATTTTCCACTGATCATTTTTTGTTAGATTTTTATCTAAGTACTTTTTGGGGGCATCTTCATGTATCATACTGAGTTTTAATGTCAGTTTGCACATTCATATTACTGTTACGGAGAAATAATGGTTAGTTTTGATATGTTGACCTTGTCTCCTGCAACCTTGCTGAATTCACTTACTCTAGCCAATTTCTTTGTGGATTCCTGAGGATTTTCTTCATAAACAATAATGTTATCAGCAGATAGCAAACATCTTTTGTCTTCTTCCTATTCTGTATCTCTTTCATTCCCCTTTCCTGTCTTTATTGTACTAGCTAGAACTTAACAGTGCTATGTTGAATAGAAATTGAAGAAGTAAAAGGGGACATACTTGCTTTTTTCATACAGTTAAGGAGAAAGCATTCAGTGTTGACCATTAAGTAAGATATCTGAGGGGGTTTTGTTTTACTTTTTTTTTTTTTAATTTTAACTCCAGTATAGTTAACACACAACATTATATTAATTTCAGGTGTACAATGTAGTGACTCAGCAGTTCCGTATATTACCCAGTGAGCATCAAGGTAAGTATACTGTGGGGGTACCTAGGTGGCTCAGTAGGGCAGCTGCCTTCCTGGGATCAAGCCCCACCTCAGGCTCCCTGCTCAGTGGGGACCCTGCTTCTCTCTCTTCCATGCCCCTGCTTATGCTCTTTCACTGTCAAATAAATAAAATCTTAAAAAAAAGTTAAGTGTAGTCTTAATCCCCTTCCCCTAATTCACCCACCGCCCAATCACCAACCCTGTGGTAACTATCTGTATGTTCTCTATAGTTAAGGGTCTGGTTTTTGGTCTGTCTCTCTCTCTATAGATGTTATTTATCTAGTTTGGAAAGTCACCCTCTTAAATTGTTAAGAATTTTCATTATGAATGGGTATTGAATTTTGCCAAATGCTTTTTCTTCTTTGGTTGATGTGATCATGTGATTTTTCTTCTGTAGCCTGTTGATATTATGGATTCCTTTGACTAGATTTGAATGCTGAACTGGCCTTGCCTCCCTTCAATAAGCTACACCAGTTCATGGATGATTATTATAATATAGCAGCATTCTGCTTGCTAGTATTTTGCTGAGGAATTTCGTGTCTAAAATTGTGAGCATATTGGTGTATAGTTTAATGGTTTTTGTACTGGTATTGGTGTCTGAGCTCTACTTGCTTCTCAAAATGAACTGGGAGGTGTTCCTCATTTCTCTCGTCCTTTCTTTTCCTCTTTTTTTCCCCACTTGGATGAGATTTTGTAGAATTGGTGGTATTTCTATTTAAATATTTGGTAGAATTCTCCAGTGACATCATTTGGGCCTGGAGATTCCTCTTTGGGATACTTTTAATCACATACTTATTCAACTTAGTTGGTATAGGACTATTCAGAGTATCTATTTTATATTGGGTTGGTTTTGATAGAATGCCCTTCTGCAGAAGTTGTTCCATTTCCTCTAAGTTTTCTAATTAAAACTGTGGAATTGTTTGAAGTATCCCTTTATTATTCTCTTCATGATAGGAAGATCTGTGTTTGTATCTCCTTTTTTATTCCTGATACTGGAAATGAATATCTATTCTTTATTAATCTTAGATTTTTATCAATTTTATTGACTATTTCAAAGAACTAGCTTTTTATATTACTGATTTTCTCTATTTCTATTCTCAATTTATTCTCTGGTCTTTGTTATTTCTTTTGCCCTCTGGTTTTATTTAGCACTCTGTAGTTTCTTGAGAGCATAGATTAGCTTATTAACCTGGGTTTTTTTTTTTTTTTTTTTTATGTAAGAAGCATTTGGTTCACAAATTTCCCTCTCTGCAGTGTTGAAGTTCCATCCCACAGACTTTCGTTTGTTTTGAATTCATTTTCATTCAGTTTAAATATTTCTTAATTCTGGGGCACCTGGGTGGCTCAGTGGTTTAAGCCTCTGCCTTTGGCTCAGGTCGTGATCTCAGGGTCCTGGAATTGAACTCCACATCTGGCTCTCTGCTCAGCAGGGAGCCTGCTTCCCTCTCTCTCTGCCTGCTTCTCTGCCTGCTTGTGATCTCTCCCTCTGTCAAATAAATAAATAAAATCTTTAAAAAAATATTTCTTAATTCCATTTGAGACTCCCTCTCTGACCCATGGATTATTTAGAAGGGTGCTCCTTGATTTCTAAGTGTTTGGAATATTTTGTTATTTTTCTGTTATTTTTATAGTTTCATGTGTGGTCTGAGTACATGCTCTGTGTGATTTTAAAGTGTTTACATTTGTTGGGACGCCTGGGTGGCTCAGTTGGTTAAGCGGCTGCCTTCGGCTCAGGTCATGATCCCGGCGTCCTGGGATCGAGTCCCGCATGGGGCTCCTTGCTCGGCAGGGAGCCTGCTTCTCCCTCTGCCTCTGCCTGCCACTCTGTCTGCCTGTGCTCACTCGCTCTCTCTCCCTTTCTCTCTGACAAATAAATAAATAAATAAATCTTTTAAAAAAAAAAAGTGTTTACATTTGTTGAGGTTTGTTTCATGATCCACAAACATGTGAGCCATAAGCAACATGCTTGAATGTTTCATGGGTGCTTGAAGAAAATATATATTCTGCTGTTGTTGGATGGAGTGTTCTATAAATTTGAGAGTGTGCTGGTTATTGGTGTTATTTAGATTTTCTGTATCTTTCCTGATTTTGTTTCTAGTGTTTCTTTCAATCACTGAACAAGGAGTGTGAAATCCTCAACTAGAATCGTGGAATTGTCTATTTCTTTCTGTTCTGCTTACCTTTTGCTTTGTGTATTTGAATGTTTTTTTGTTTGCTGTACATACATTTACGATGCTGTATCTTTTTGGTGTATTGATCCTTTATCATGTAACTAATATCCCTTTTTGTCCCTGTTAATTTTCATGGCTCTGAAGTATACTTTATCTGATATTGATAAAGCCACTGCTGGATTTTTATTACTGTTTATATGGTTCGTCTTCATCCATCTCTTTTATTTTAACCTACCTATATTGTTATATTTGAGGTAATTTTTTTTGTGGTTAGCATATAGAAGCTTTTTTCTCCCTACCATTTCACAGTGTGTCTTTTAATTGGTATATTAGACCATTTATATTTGAAGTAGTTATTGACATGTTGGGAGTAAATAATTTCATTTTTCTTCTTTGATTTTTCATTTTTCTTCTTTCTTTTTTTAAAAAAGATTTTATTTATTTTTTTGACAGAGATCACAAGTAGGCAGAGAGGCAGGCGATGGGGGTGGGGGGGGCAGGCTCCCCTCGGAGCAGAGAGCCTGATGCAGAGCTCTATCCCAGGACCCTGAGATCATGACCTGAGCTGAAGGCAGAGGCTTTAACCCACTGAGCCACTCAGGTGCCCCTAATTTTTCCTCTTTCTTGTTCCTGTTTTTCTATTTTGGTTTTTGTAGGGGTGGGGAAGGGGGTTTCCTTGCCTTCTTTTTGGACCTTGGACACTTTTTAGAAATCAGTTTTGATTCATATATAGGGTCTCAGGGGTATATTTTTTCCTTTATCTTTTTAAGTGGCTACTCTAGGTATTAAAATATACATGTGCAATTTATCACAGTCTCCTGTCAACAGTATTTTAGCAACTTAAGTGCAATGTAAAAACCTTACTTCTAATAGCTCCCTTTACACTCACTATTTTTTTCGTACAGTTGTCTTGGGTGTTTACTCTTCATATGTTGAAGACCATGTCAATGATGTTATTACTTTTTTCAGTTGTCAAACATTTTTAGAAGCCTATGAGAAGAAGGGTAGTCAATTTACTTCTGTTTCTTAACCCTTTTCATTGAAATTTCAAGCCTCTTTTTGCTCTTATTTCCTTTCTGTTGGAGAACTTCCTGTAGCCATTCTTTCAGGGTAGATCTCCTGGTGACAAATGTTCTTTGTTTTCTTTCATCTGACAATGGCTTTATTTCCTTATCTTTGAAGGAAATTTTTTTAAAAGATTTTATTTATTGATTTGACAGAAAGAGTGAGCCCAAGTAGAGGGAGCAGCAGGGAGAGGGGGAAACGTGGGGCAGATCTCAGGACCCTGGGATCATGACCTAAGCCAAAGGCAGACGCTTAACGACTGAGCCACCCAGGCACCCCTCTTCCAGTATGGTTTTTAGATCCACCCTCTTTCTCCTTCCTTTCTGGAACTTGAATAACATGTTAAATCTTTTTTTTTTTTTTAATTGTCCTACAGGACCCCGTGGCTCTGTTCTTTTCACATTTTTTTTTCCAGTCTGTTTTATGTCTGTTCCGATTAAGTAATTTCTATCAACCTGTCTTTGCGGAGGGGTCAGGGAGTGGAGGGCTAACTGACCTCATTCTTCTGGGTGGGGTTGGAAGATTAGCTCTTCCCCTGGGCCTTCACCACACCATCCCAGAGGTGAAAGCAGAATACCGCCTTGGGTCACCTCCTTCTGCCTTGGTACTAGGTGAGGGTGGGCATTTAGCTCTCCCACCTGCACCGCACCACCTGCAGGGAAGGAGCATATGGGGTTTTATATCATGTTGTCCAAATGTGGGGCAGAGGGGGAGTTGGGATTGAAAGTGGGCCACAGACATCGAAAGTGGAATCAGACTCTTGTCCTTTTGGTCTGGGGGTTGAATAGGAAAATCCCAGGCCTTGTTACAGGTCGAGCGCCTTGCTCGCTGCAGGGTAGGCTGCAAATGCACCGATGACACAACACATCTCACGCACGTAGGGTGCCCCTGAAGGACACTGGTGTGGAGAAATCCTCTCTGTGGCCAGATCTCGGATGAGCACAATTGGGCATCACTCTTATATTGGGAGAGGTGGCCTGATGTCAGGATGTATGTGTACTTGTGTGGCAAATGGCGTGTCTGGTTGTTCAGAAGCAGCGAAGAATCAGACTGGCAGATCAGTGATGAGTTTGTGTGGAACAAGAGCGTGCACTTACTAGAGGGAGTACAAAGTGAGTGGATTTATGCGTCCCCTGTTAGTGTCTCCAGGCACCCACTGCAGAGGAGAAGGGAGGGAAGCAGAGTAGTCGAGGCTAGCCAGGCTGTCTTTGGCCTTCCCAGTCCTTGTACTCCAGAGCTATAGGTAATGCTGGCTTCGTTGGCAGAAATGGAGGTGTGAGGTGAGCCCCACAGCGTGGCATGCCTCTTCCCCCAACTGAAATAGCCACTCCCCTACTGAATGTCTAACGTGCCGGTTCCACAGGCCAACACTAAGATCGTGATGCCGGACGTTCTGTAGGAGACCAACGGCCACGTGGCGGCGGATTATTTATACCAGATCCATTCCCTTCTGGGGGGGAAACGACTCATCCTTCCTGGGACTGGTGCTATCTCTGGGTATGGTGTAAACTTCCCTGCCAGCAGGGCCTCTGCAGACACCGTTACAACAGAGCATGTTGACTACTTGACCCGCCAACACTAACTGGCCGTTACACAGGAGATGCCACCACAGTGTAGACGAAGGGATTGAGGTCATGCAAGGCAGCTTCCGTAGCCAGCACTGTCGACAGCCCGCGCTCTGTACTACCTGCTTTCCCACACGTCTTTTCAGAGGGTCCCCAGCAGGATGGAGCCAGACTTGCCCCTGATGTCCGCCTGCTGTCACTCCTGTGCGTCCTAAGTTCATTTCTCAGATACACGCCCCAGGCCCCAGGATTCAGCTCACAGTTTCCTGCCATAAAATATCTGAAGTAAGCAGTTCTGTTTTCACATTTTCTTTCCATTCACCAGCTGCCCCTCGTTCTCATTTTCCCACCTTCACTTGCAGATATTGCTTCATCCTCCTCTGAGAAGCTCCCCTTTTAGCTCCATTTCATGGCACTTGCCACACATGACCCTAAACCAAGAGTATTCATAAGCCCTACATTTTCTTTTTTACTTTTTTTTAATTCTTTTTGTAAATATATTTTATATATTTTATATATTTATCTGACAGACAGCACAAGCAGGCAGAGTGGCAGGCAAAGGGAGAAGCAGGCTCTCCACCAAGCAGGGAGCCCGATGTGGGGCTCAGTCCCAGGACCTTGGGACCATGACCCAAGCCGAAGGCAGAGGCTTTAACCCACTGAGCCACCCAGGCGCCCCTGTATTGTAGTTTTAAGTGGCATTGCCAGAATGACTAATGATGCTGAGCATCTTTTCATATGTTCATTGGTCATTCATAGATCTTTGGTTACTTGATCAAATCTTTTTCCCATTTAAAATTTTTTCCCTGGGATGCCTGGGTGGCTCAGTTGGTTAAGCAGCTGCCTTCGGCTCAGGTCATGATCCCAGCGTCCTGGGATCGAGTCCCACATCGGGCTCCTTGCTCGGCAGGGAGCCTGCTTCTCCCTCTGCCTCTGCCTGCCTCTCTGTCTGCCTGTGCTCGCTCTCTCTCTAACTAATAAATAAATAAAATCTTTAAAAAAAAAAAAAAAGAATTGGTTTAGTTAATATTCTGGATGCTAGCCCTCTTATCAGATGTGTGTTTTGCAAATAGTTTATCTCAATCAATGGCTTATGTCTTCATTATTTCCATTGTGTCTTTTGAAGAAGAGATGTTTTTAATCTTGATGTAATCCAAAATTCATTTTTTTCTTTTATGTGTTCTTTCTGCGTACTCTCTAATTGAAGTTTCTCTCCAACCCAAGGTTGAAAAGCTTTGAATTATGCTTTCTTCTAGGTATTTTATGGTCTAGACCCATTTTTGAGTTAATACTCTTATGAGGTCTGAGGTAAAGATTTTATATTGCTTCTAAACGTTTTATAACCAACCTAATCACTTTGGGGGCATACAATTAGGAATGAGTGCTTTTTACACCAACATAAATATACACAAAAGTTTATAATAATTTCGTGATAACCAAGAAATGGAAATAATTCAGATGACAGTCATCTATAAGGTACTTAATTTCTGGGGTGCCTGGGTGGCTCAGTGGGTTAAAGCCTCTGCCTTCGACTCGGGTCATGGTCTCAGGGTACTGGGATTGAGCCCCGCATCGGACTCTCTGCTCAGCAGGGAGCCTGCCTCCCCCACCCCCTCTCTGCCTGCCTCTCTGCCTGCTTGTGATCTCTGTCAAATAAATAAATAAAATCTTTTTAAAATATTTTTTTTTGTTAAGATTGTATTTATTTACTTGACAGACGGAGATCACAAGTAGGCAGAGAGGCAGGCAGAGAAAGGAGGGGAAGCAGGCTCCCTTGCTGAGCAGAGAGCCCGATGTGGGGCTCGATCCCAGTACCCTGGGATCATGACCTGAGCCGAAGGCAGAGGCTTAACCCACTGAGCCACCCAGGCGCCCCTAAATAAAATCTTTTTTTTTTTAAGTACTTAATTTCTACCTTTCATTAAGTGGAAGAAAACAGATTAAGACTGCTGCTTTCATCCCACAATGCTCTGGGGGGCAATGTACATTGGACACCAAGTAGTAAATTCTGCAGAATTTGATAGATAGGTTCATAACCAAGAAAACCTAATACATGGTGATTGAGAACATAATAATGGTCATGTTTGCATAGTATTAACTGAGGGGAGGCAAATACATGTCTGAGAAGCTATTGGGAATGTTCTCTCTGTATAGCTAGGGATTGCATGGGAAACACATAAATAGTGTCCAAGCTATACTTTTATGATTTGTCCATTTAATCTAATTGAATTAGACATGTATGAAAAAGGAGGAAAAAGATAAATGTCATAAGTAGTAATGCATTCCCTCTCCCCATTAAAAAATGGAACCTGCCGATCTTAGCATGCCATGGATGAGCTTGCAAATTCTATCCTTCACTCCAGAGAACACCGTCCAGAAGTTTGCTTTACTCATTTTCTTACTTTTCTTCATAGTTTGACACCTTAAATGTGTATTACTAATAGTGGTTATTGTATTTTTGTTGGATTTTGAAATCTCTATGAATGGGATAATGCTCTACAGATGCCTTTTTTGTATTGCCTGTTGTTATTATTATTGTGATTTTTAAAGGTTTTTGAAATGAATGTATGCCTGTCTCATTATCACCCTTATATACATTAAAGGGTATTCCTTTTAATGGAATTCATTAATTGCATCTCATGAGAATATGTAGGGGTATCATCAAGCAAAGCTATGCTTCAAATAATAGAGGTTGAGCACTTTAAAGAACTGTGGAAACCCCTTCAATGTAATAAGAAAACTGAAGTGTAGAGAACGCCGATTATGAACCCAAGCCCAGACTCAAGCGCAGACCGCGTCTATTTCTCCGAGCTTGTCTGAATACCGTCTTTATAAAAGGCCCGCCGAGTTGGCATTGGGGATGTCATTTTCAAAACACATAGTTCAATATTGATTATCTTCACTTTCTTTAGGCATGGGTTATTTAGTATTTCGGAACTCGGTTTTCCAAGCATATCTTTAGTTTTTTTCAGATATTTTCTGTTGCTAATCTCTATCCTGATTGCATTCTTTATTTCATTCTATGCAGTTAAAGAGGGGTTTTTTTATTTTTATTTCTTTAAAGATTCCATTCATCTATTCAACAGACAGAGATCACAAGTGGGCAGAGAGACAGGCAGAGAGAGAGGAGGAAGCGGCTCCCCGCTGAGCAGAAAGCCCAATGCCGGGCTCAATCCCAGGACTCCAGGATCATGACCTGAGCTGAAGGCAGAGGCCCTAACCCACTGAGCCACCCAGATGCCCCAAAGAGGAATTGTTATTTCTTTTTTTTTTAAAGGTTTTATTTATTTATTTGATAGACAGAGATCACAGGTAGGCAGAGAGGCAGGCAGAGAGAGAAAGGGAAGCAGGCTCCCCGCTGAGCGGAGAGCCTGATGTGGGGCTCGATCCCAGGACGCCAGGATCATGACCAGAGCTGAAGGCAGAGGCTTTAACCCACTGAGCCACCCAAGCACCCCCAAAGAGGGGTTTTTAAAAAATATTTATTTATTTATTTAAGAAAGAGAACATGAGTGAGGGGAGGGCAGAGGGAAAGAGAATCTCAAATCAGACGCTCAACAGACTGAGCCATCCAGGTGCCCCTAAAGAGTTTCTTTTTTTTTTTTTTTTATGGTTGTGTATATTGTCAGTTTCATACATACTCAATTTGTGCTAAAAAGCAAACCTCCTATAGTCAGTGTCTACAATTCTGTATGTACCCTTCAGGTCAGATTTGTCTATCTTGGTGTGTGACTCTAATGGAACCTTACCAATATTATGTCTGCCTTTTAAAAAATCATAGTAAAATATCCTACTTACTCTTTATTCTTAGAGTAAAAAATTTTTTTACATAGTTTGAATTGATGCTAAGGATTATATACAAATTTTAGGGGCACCTGTGTAGCTCAGTCAGTTAAGCATCTGACCTCGGGTCAGGTTATGATCTCACAGTCCTGGGATTGAGCCATGCTCCATGCTCAGCAAGGAGTCTGCTTGTCCGTCTTCCTTTCCCTCTCCCCCTCCCCCTGCTGTGCTTTCTCTCTCAAATAAATAAAATCTTCTTTAAAAAAGAATTGTATACAGGGGCACCTGGGTGGCTCAGTGGGTTAAAGCCTCTGCCTTCAGCTCAGGTCATGATCTCAGGGTCCTGGGATTGAGCCCCACATCGGGCTCTCTGCTCGGCGGGGAGCCTGCTTCCCCCTCTCTCTCTGCCTGCCTCTCTGCCTACTTGTGATCTCTCTCTGTCAAATAAATAAATAAAAACTTTAAAAAAAGAATCGTATACAAATTTTAAAGTATGTCTTCCAGCTGTTTTCTTCCTTATATCTATTTTTCCAATACAAATATAAGTCTTTGTTTTTGTCTAATAATTATTAGCTATTGGGGTGCCTGGGTGACTTAAGTCGGTTAAGTGTCCAACTCTTGATTTTGGCTTCATGATCTCAGAGTGGGGAGATTGAGCTCAGTGCTGAGTCTGCTTGGAACGCTCTCCTTCTCCCTCTGCCCCACCTGCTGACCCCACATCCCTGCTGGCTCTCTTACTCTCAAATAAATAAAATCCTTAAATGTTATATATTTCGTAAACTTTTATTTCATCAATTTCTGTAACATCATATCTTAGAAGTGTGACTTATAAACTGATTATTGTGGGATACTTTTCAACCCACCGAAAATAACCGGCTACTAATTCAAGCATTTATTCTCATTTCCTGTGCTGGCTGGGATATTTGGGTTCAAATGCCTCTTCCCGTTTTGTTCTTATCTTTGCTTCAGTTCTGTTTCTTACACTTTCCTTTAAAAATTTGTATAGGCTATTTGCTTTCTAAACATTGCTTCTAGTTGGGAATGTATGTGGTCCTATTTTATTAATGTTTAAGGTAAAAATCATAAGACATGTCTGTAACACAACAGAATATAGTGTTAGTATTTTTACCCTTTCCTTGCACAATATAAGGGGAATTATTGAGGATTGCATGGTAATTCTATCATTCTATTCAGCAAGGAGATACTGTTCATGTGTTATATAGACAGTGAATAATTGTATTAATCCACAGATGTATCTCTCTTGGATCTTCATTCCTTTGTCAGTGCAGACCTTTTACCGGGAATCACTTTCCTTTGACTTTAAACTTCAGGATTCATTTTGTATGGCTTAGGTTTCTATTATATTTTTCATTTTTGGCCTCATATAGTCTTATTTCCTGCTCTTTCTTGAAAAATACTGTTTTGTGGAGTATTGAAATCTGTGTGAACGATTATTTTTTTGGCACCGTCACTGTGTCGTTCCACGTGTTCCTGACCCACTGTATACTGGAAATGAGTGGAAGCAATTTACTTTGTGTTGATAGTTTCCTGTTGTTAAAGAATAGTATTTGAACAATGTGCTAGATATTGTAACTGTGAGATGGGCTCAGGAATTAGATGGGGTTTGAGTTGTTGGAATAATAAAGTTACAGTGTAGAATCCATAGGAGAAATAATAAAAATATATACCTGATGACCAAATTGACGGATTGTGACCTAAGGTGGCTGGATGCTTACCAATCGCATTTTCTCTGTCTGGACTCCGGGGAGGACAGCATGTCTCATCTCTCCTTACACTTATTTTGGGACCATGTGAATGAGCGGTGGCCAGTTGGATATAGGCAGAAGTGAGAGTGAAATTTGCCTTAACTGTTCTCACATTTGTGCCCAATTCTGGGGATATCCTCAGTGGTTGGAGATTTCACTCCGCCCCAGGATTTAGTACTCCTTTGGGGGCTGCAAGTTCAGGAGGTGGGCTGATGGTGACAGTGTTTTTTTGTTTTTTAAGATTGTTATTTACTTATTTGAGAAAGAGCATGAGAGGGGAGAAGGTCAGAGGGAGAAGCAGACTCCCTGTGGAGCTCGGAGCCCAACGCAGGACTCCACCCCAGGGCTCCGGGGTCATGACCTGAGCCGCCCAGGCGCCCGGTGACAGTGTTTTGATAAAGACCGAAAGCCTCCGAGCTTCATGATCACATATTTGCACCCGGCCCCACCTGCCCTAAGCAGTCAGAAGGGCAGGACGAAGGTCAGAGGGGAGACGCGGGGCTGGGCTACTGTGAACTGGACGACAGGTCCGGTCAGCTCGTGTCCGCTTGCCCTGGCCGCCGCTGGTCGGGACGCCGCCGAGACCTGAGTCCTGGGGCCGGAACGCCTGCGTTGGGCAGCTTGCCTCCCCGTCGTTTAAGACGCTCTCCTGAAGCAACTAAATGAGCCAAATAGTTCAAATCTGGGCTTTTATGTGACATTTTTAATCAATACCTGTGAGGCTACTTTCCGGTGAAGAAGTGGTCGTAGTGCGTTGGACAGATAACGCCCAGGATCCCGCAAAGAGCCGGCGCGACTCGGCCTCCCGCAGCCGAGCGGTAGGGCTAACAGCGAGTGACCTGACGAGAGCCAACCGCGTGAGGGGCACGCTAAATCCCACGAGGGAGTCGCTCCCCTCCGAGTCACGCGGGGCCCGGTCCCCGACCTGGGAGCGGCGGCGGGGCCCTTCGACCGGCTGCGCCCGCACCGCAGTGTCCCGCGCACCGGGGCGGGCGGGCCGCGGACACCCTCCGCTCCCGCGCCGCCTGCCTTCGGGGGGGCCTCGCCCCTCGCCCGCGGGAGCGCGGACGCTTCTCTGCACCGGGAGGCCTGGGCTCTGTTCCCCCGCTGACCCCGCCGTAGTCCCGAGGACGGCCCCCGAGGGTGCCCCGCAGTGCCCAGCGGCGGGGGGATGCGCTTCCGCCCCGCGCGCCCGGCCGCAGACCGCCCGGGGGCGCTTCCTGCGCGGGGGGGCGGGACTTCCGGCCGCGCCGCAGGGGCGCATCCCTGACTGAGCCGCGGCTGCTCGCGCCACGGCCGCGTGGACGGGAGGGCGCGCCGGGCGGGCAGTGACGTGGCGGGGACCGCCTCCGCGCCCTGGGCCGGCCGAGACGCCCGCGTCCTCCCCCTCTCCCCGAGACTGTGGCCGGGCTGTGGGACGGGCGCCGCCGGCGCCGCTCCTCCTCCGAGGTCGCCGCGCTCGGTCGCCCAGGCCCCGGGAGGCGGCGGCCCGGGCCCTGTGAGCATCTCCCGGCATCTTAGAGCGCGGTTCGGGCCGCCGCCCGCCACACGGGCTTCGGCCGACCCCGCCCAAGCGGAGCCCACGGGACCCACCTGGTCTCCCGCCTCTCGGGCCCTGCTCAGCCCACCGGCCCCCTGGCGTGGCAGGGGCGGCAGCACGGATGAATCCGGCGCAGGTGAGCGGAGCGTCGC
The DNA here is from genome assembly GCA_003697995.1 of Taxidea taxus jeffersonii. NCBI lineage: Eukaryota > Metazoa > Chordata > Mammalia > Carnivora > Mustelidae > Taxidea > Taxidea taxus. The sequence goes on along the minus strand of ML105719.1, from coordinate 14,376 downwards.
CCGGGCCCGGCCCCCACACGCCCCTCCGCGTCTCCCCCTCACGGGCACCTCCTTACGGCCGGCGGGACCGGGGCTCGACTTCATCTCCCCCGGCGGTGGAGGCCCTGGGGGAGGTCGCTTCTGGCGCAGCCTCCGGAGCGCAGGGGAGATGCGCGGGGATGTTCCCGCTGCGGGCGGCCGGTGGTGACACCCGGAAGGGGGACCGAGGCACGGGCGCGGGCATGTGCCGGTACTGGGAGGTGAGACTGAGCCGGGAGGGAGCAGGGTCTGCAGTGGGCCCGACGGGAACGGAGGGCAGAGGAAGGGCAGCCCCGCACGCTGGGCCTTTCTTCTGAAAGTCTGGAGCTTTCAGACACAGATTTCGCTCAGCCGCTTCCCCTGGCCGCGGAGTGGAGGCTCGGGAGGGTGCGAACTGAGAGCTCCCGGGAAGGCGAAGCCCAGTGTGCTTGTGTCTGGGAGGCGCGGCCTGGAGGACAGCGGGAGAACTGGCCAGCCAGAGAGTTGGTGCCCTTCCCGGCAGACCCACAGCTTGCAGGGTATCTGTCTGCCCGCCTGCCTGGCTCTGGGCCGCACGCGGTGATCGCAGACCGGAGGAGAGAGCAGGCACTGGTGGCGCCAAGGTCTGCTGTCTCCTCTGAGGTGGGAGGCCAAGAGGAGAGGCACCAGGGGTGGTTGTGTGAGTGGATAGACGGGGGCCCCTGCTGCCTGTGGGCTCAGCTCTGCCCCCCTCGTGACAGGGCTGTGTGACCTTCGAGGACGTGTTCGTGTACTTCTCCCGGGAGGAGTGGGAGCTCCTTGAGGAAGCCCAGAGACTCCTGTATCGTGATGTGATGCTGGAGAACTTCGCACTTGTGTCCTCGCTGGGTAAGGCCCTGCTTTAGTTACCTGTTGCCGCATGACAAATTATCCCAAAACTTACGGTCTCACGGTCTCTGTGGGTCAAGAATCCGGCATATCTTATTCGGGTACCCCGAGCTCAAGGTCTTTCATAACCTTGAGTCAGGCTGCCCAAGTTTGCTCTCTCATCTGAAGGCTCAGCTGGAGGTGAATCTCTTTTCAAGGTCATGCACCTGAGCAGGAGGCTGTTGGACTAACTAGTCATTTGCTTGCTGGCTTTTGACCAGAGCCTTCCCTCAGGCTCTTGCCACGTTGTCTTCTCCATAAGCAGATCACAACAAGGCAGCTGATTTCCATGAGCAGGAGCAAGAGACAGCACCCAACGTGGAGGCTGGTGTTTTCGTAATCTATTCTCAGAAGTGACATTCTGTCATTTTTGCCATATTCTTTTCATTAAAAATGAGTTTTCCATTCAGCTCACATTCAAGAACATGGACAGCAGGGGATAGTATGATTCCCAGTTTCCTGAGCTGAGTTTTGTTCTTCCCTTTCTTCCCCAAAGGGCAGCTCTCAGCTTTACAGTACTGTCATGGCACGGCCCACCCTTTTCCTTGGCTCCCTGGGGTAGGTGGTGTGGGTCTAAGGGCTGGGCAGTGGGCACTGGCTCCTCTTCTGCTGCAGCCCCAACCTCTCCTGCCCCAAAGCATTCAAACGAAGAGTTTTGGGGTCAGGAGTCTTGCACTGTGCCCACCGAATCCCAGATGGCCTGGCCACACCTCGACTGGGTGTCCAAACCCCTCCTCTCTGTCTACATTCTTATCCCTTCTTCTGATTGACTTTTCCTGGGGCCTGAGTGTGCCAGGAATTGCAGACACTGACATGGTCATTCCTCGTCACTGACATGGTCATTCCTCGTGAAGAGCAGTGAGCTGTTCCTGCAAGATGCTTCTCCAAGATTCTTTTTTAAATATTTAATCTTTTTTGGAGAATGTTGCCCTGGGGTGCTGCCAGCCACTCAGCGGCTCTTCTTTCCCTTTAGGACTTGCCGTTTCCAGGTCCCACGTAGTTACCCGGATGGAGCCGGAAGGGAGCCCAGGGTGCCTGAGAAGGTGAACACAGCTCCAGCTACAGTAAAGAAGACTCGGAGGAGGCCTAGGCCTGGTGAGTGGAAGCCGAGGGAATGGTCACATCGGGGCTGGCTTCACATTTTACCAACAGCCTGTGCTGTGTCTCCTGGTGTTCAGACGCTGGTACCTGTGGCTGACCTTCCCCTTTTCCTTCCCCATCTGGATGCTCTGCCCACTGTCATTTGTACTCTGATCTCAGGTACCTGTTAGTCCCTCCCCTCCGCCCCGCCCCTCCATCTTCTCTTGGTACTCTGCAGCACTGGGTTTCATTTAACATGTCATGAGTTGTGCTCACATCCTTCAGTTTTCCTTGAAAACGAAGTATTCCGTTCCAGCCAGATTTTCCTGGCCCTGGACAGACCCTTTTGCACAGCACTCACCTACCACAAGGCCTTGCTGGGAGATCATTGGCCAGAGGAGTGATTTGGAGACCCTGCCCCTCCTCGTACTGGACTCCATCCTTGTACCCTCTTCCTGTGAGGTCTCTTTATTCCCTGACCTGTAGAGGCCTGCAACGCACAGCTTCCCTTCCTGATCCTGACCCTAGCTCCCACGTTCTGCCGGCCGTCCCATGGACTCGTTCCTGGTTGTATCAGACACGCATGTGTCATGGCCTGCCACTTGCCACCCATTAAACATGCCCTTCCCCGCCTTTATTTTCCTTCAGGTTGATGGCGTGGAGTGAGGGATGAGGCTGCACCTTCTGAGCGGGGTGTTTCTGTGAGTGTCACAGATGGGAACTCCCAAGGCAGGTCCTTTCACCCAAAAGGCTCATCTCTGTGACATGTGTGACCCGGTCTCGAAAGACATCTTTGCACCCGGCTGAGGCACGGGGAACGCCATTTGAGCAGCAAACACCGCCATGTGCGTCACTGTGGGAGAGACTCCTAGGGCGGTATAAACCTTGACCAGATGCAGAGGCCGCAGAGTGGAGAGAATTTCTTCAGAAAGGAAAGGAGCCAGGCCTGATTTGTGAAGTTCTACAGATCCCAGGTGTTGGAGAAGGCCTTTACTTGCAGGGAGGGTTGGAAGAACTTTGTGGTCAGCTCTGGCCTTCCAGCCACAGGCCCCTCACAGTGGGGAGAAACCACACAGGGGCCCTGAGTGTGGGGAGGCCTTTTGCAATCAGATTTCCTTTAGGTAAGAGAACATAACCTGAGACCATAAAGCCTTCCACTTGTTGGGAGGCAGCCTTGCTCCTGGGTTGGTTGACTCAGAGCATCTCAAGGGACTCTTGGCTGTGGTGAACCTGGGAACAACAGGGGCCATTGGAAATGCAGGAAAGGCCCCTGAGCCTGGGACACTTTTCCCACAAGAAAAGTCCTCCCAGGAAGGTGAGCTCTGAGCACATTGGCATGGGAACAGCTAATCTGCCTTCAACACTTTCATGGGAGTGAGTCTCTCGGGGAGGAGAGTGCTTTCTGTGAACCACTCACCCCACAGAAAGCTTCCGTGGTCTATGGGCAGAACTTGCCCAAGTGGAAGTTTAACAAATATTGGCGTGGTTGTTCGACATCAGCTGATCATACTGAAGGGAAGCCTGTGACCACGGTGAATGTGAGAAAGCCTTTCCTGAGAGGGCAGGCCTAGGTCAGCATGGAGGATTTGCACTGAGCGAAGCCAGGGGAGTACTTCCAAGTGTGGGAGGGCCTCCAGCTGCCGGTCAGACCTCCTGCAGCACAGCGGATGCACACAGGGAGAGGCCTTGTGAATACAAGGAGTGCGAGAAAGTGTGGGATGGCTCTGCTTTTGTCCAAAATAACCTCCCTCACCCGAGAGAGGGTCTCTTCAAGTACAGAATATGTGGGCTAAGCCTTTTGTGACGGCTGTTTTCTCACTCATCATGTAAGGGTTTCCCGAGGAGAGAAGGCTTGAGAGCAGTGAGATGGGAAGGCCTTCGTTCACCATTTTTATTCCTGGCATTAAGAGCATCCGCGCTGGGGGAGAATCCTTTGAGTGTAAAGATCAGAGAGCCTTTTGTGACTGCTCTTCCCTAGCTCGGCACGAGGAGTCACAGTGGGGAAAACCTCATGGACACAGCGATTGTGGACACCCTCTCGGCCTTTATTCATCCCTCACATGCCCTTGAAGTATTCCTACTGGGGAGAAACCCTGTGGGTGGAAGAGATGTGGGAAAGTCTTTTGCTTTAAAGTGGACTTAGCTCAGTCAACACCCGAGAACTCATACTGGGGAGAATGTAACTCCTGAGGAAAATGTTTGCCAGAGAAACATCTCACTCAGCATCTGAGAAGTTATACCAAAGAGAAACCCCGTAAGTGTCATCGTTGTGAGAAAATCTTCCGAAGCAGATCATCGCTTACTGTCTTCGAAAGGGTCCTGTTGGAAGTTGGCTCTGCTCGGACCTCACTCTCCAAACGAGAAAGGAGAGAACTAGTAGGGAAAGGAGAGGAAAGTCGTGGTTATGGTGCAGTCCGCAAAACCTTCAGCTAGCACTCAGTCTTAGTGTGTGCTGAGAAGCGATCATGGAACGGTATTTTAAGGAGAAAAGAGAGGAGGAAGGAAAGAAGTAGACCTGACAGAAGAAGGACTACATTCTTGGTTTCTTTCCGGTGTCCCCGGCAAACCCATAACCGTTTGTTTTCAGTTGTTTCTGTTTGGGGTGGCAGGTGGGCGCGAGGGGGCCTCACCCCTTCACCCGGCCTACGCACGGTCCCTGCCGTTCTGGGGCAGGAGAGCTGGGCACTTGACAGCCTCTGCGGGTATTTACCCAAATTCTTCTTTGTTAAGAAAAAACACTGACTTAGCCAGTCAGGGTCGTAAGTCTTCGTGATAAGTGTGAAGTCGATTGATGAAGCACACTAAATTTAAAAGAAGTTAGAACACTAAAAATATTGTCACCCGAAGTCATTTCATATCTAAGGAGCTAAGTTCATAGATATGAATGGGTACATTTTCTGCACCATTTTAAGACCATTTAAGGCTTCAGTTATTCATTCACTAATGTATTCTTCATTGAGATATGATCGACACATAAGCCCGTGTGAGTTTAAGGCACACAGCCTTGAGCTGATGAGTTCACACTGCGGTACTATTGCCGCTGTGGTGTTAGCACCCGTATGCGTGTGGCATCCGGTGTTCCTAGCGGTAGGACCAGTTGAGATCTAGTCTCTTGTCCCGTTCAGTGTTTGTGACAGTTTTGTCCCTTGTCTTCCCCGTGCTGTGCTTTAGGTCTTCGGGATTTATTTATCTGCCAGTTGCAAGTATGTACGCTTAAACACTCCCCACCCAAGCCTCTGGTAACCATCATTCCACTCTCTAATTGGAGTTTGGTTTTTTGTTTTTCTTCCAAGATTCCACATATAAAAATAGATTGTATTTGCCTTTCTGCGTTTGACTTACCTCACTTAGCATAACTTCCTTAAGGGCCATCTGTATTGTCGTAAATGACAGCATTTCCTTTTTGCTCGAGACTGAATAATAGTCCATTGTGTATATACCACGTCGTCTTTGACGGACGCTTCAGTTGTTACCACGTCGTGTCTGTGTATGATGCTGCAATAAACATGGAGTGCGGATACCTCTGAGATCCTGTTTTCATTTCCTTTAGCCATCTATATACCCAGAAGCGGGATTATTGGACCATATGGTGGTTCTGTTTTTAATTTTTTTTAAGATTATTTATTTGAGAGAGAGAGAGAGCAAGCACAAGCAGGGGGAGCAGCAGGGAGAGGGAGAAGCAGGCTCCCCACTGAGCGGGGAGCCTGACTGCAGGCTCGATCCAGGACCCTGGGATCATGATCAGATGCTTATCTCACTGAGCCACCCAGCACCCCTTTCTTTACTTAAAAATTTTTTTTTGGTGGGCAGCGAAGCAAGGCTTATTGAGCAATAGCAAAGTGATAGTACAAATCTCCCAAGGAGGGAGGGGACCCGAGAGGGTTGCCCCTATTTTTAAGTTTTTGAAGAACCTCCATACTTTCCTCGAAAATGACTGGACCAGCTAACAGTCCCACCAACTGTGCACAAATGTTCCTTTTTCTCCGCATCTTTGGTGACATTTCTCTCATGTTATTGATACTAGCCATTCTGACAAGTGTGAGGTGGGCTCTCACTATGGTTTTGGTTTGCATTGCCCTGATGGTTAGTGATATTGAGCACCTCTTCATGTACCTGTTGGCCATTTGGATGTCTTTAAGATATCTGGGTAGTTCGTCTGCCCCTGGGTTTTTTTTTTTTACTTTAATTTTTTAAATTTTTATATAAACATAATGTAACCTCAACACCCCTCCCCCACTCCCCTCAGTTTGTTTTATGACATTAAGAGTCTCTTTTGGTTTGTCTCCCTCCTGATCCCATCTTGTTTCATTTATTCTTGTCCTCCCTCCTTAACCCCCACCCCCGTTGCATCTCCACTTCGTCATATCAGGGAGATCATATGATAGTTGTCTTTCTCCGATTGACTTAATCCGCTAAGCATAATACCCTCTAGTTCTATCCATGCCGTTGCAAATGGCAAGATTTCATTTCTTTTGATGGCTGCATAGTATTCCATTGTGTATATATACCACCTCTTCTTTATCCATTCATCTGTTGATGGACATCTAGGTTCTTTCCGTAACTTGGCTATCGTGGACGTTGCTGCTATAAACATTCGGGTGCATGTGCCCCTTCGGATCACTACGTTTGTCTCTTTAGGGCAAATACCCAGTAGTGCAATTGCTGGGTCATAAGGTAGCTCTATTTTCAATTTTTTGAGGAACCTCCATGCTGCTTACCAGAGTGGTTGCACCAGCTTGTATTCCCACCAACAGTGTAGGAGGGTTCACCTTTCTCTGCATCCTTGCCAGCATCTGTCATTCCCTGACTTGTTAATTTTAGCCATTCTGACTGGTGTGAGCTGGTATCTCATTGTGGTTTTGATTTGTATTTCCCTGATGCCGAGTGATGTGGAGCACTTTTTCATATGTCTGTTGCGTCTGCCCCTGGTTTAATCAGATTCTTGTTTTTGTTGTATGAGTTCTTTATAAAATTTTGAATATTAACCCCTTATCTGGTAACATGGTTTGCAAATATTCTCTCCTATTCCATAGGTTGTCTTTTCATTTTTCTTAATTATTTCTTTTGCAATGCAGAAGCTTTTAAGTTTAGTGTAGTCCCGCTTGTTGATTTTTTCTTTTGTTTGTATCTTTGATGTCCTATCTAAAAAGCCATTGTCTTGGAGCTTCCCTTGTTTTCTTCTAGGAGTTTTATAGCATCAGGTCTGTGTTTAAGCCCTCGACCCGTTTCGAGGTAATGTTTGTGAGTGCTGTAAGACAGCAATCCAGTTTCATTTCTCTGCATGGGTTATGTATTTTTCCAACACAGTCTCTCACTAGAGAGACTTTGCCCCATTTGATGTCCTTGGCTCTCATCAGATACTGGGTGACTGTGTATGTGAGTTTTTAATTCTATCTCTTTATTCTGTTCCATTGGTCTGTGTCTATTTTTAGCCAATACTGTACTGTTTTGGTTACTGTAACTTTGTAGTAGAGTCGAAATCAGGAAATACGATGCTACCTGTTCTTTCTCCTGGTTGTTTTGGCTGTTAGGGACCTTGCAGTTCTGTTTCTTCCATTCCTGTGAAAAGTGCCATTGGCATTTTGGTAGGGATTGTGTTGAATCTGCCGACAGCTTTGCATGGCATGGGTATTTTAACAGTATTACTTTCAACCTGTGAACACAAGGCATCCTTCCATTTGTTTGTGTCTTATTTCTTCCACCAGAATTTTATATTTTTCATTATACAGATCTTTCGCTTCTTTGGTTAAATTCATTCCTAGGTATTTTGCTGTTTCTGATGCTATTTTGAATGAGATAATTTTTTCTTTCCCCAGAGGTTTCATTGTTAGTATGTGGAAATTCAGCTGGTTTGTGTGTATAGGTTTCATATCCTGTGACTTTACTGAATTCACTGAGGAGATCCAACAGTTTTTAGTTAAGTCTTTGGATTTTCAGCTTATAAGAATATATGAGTAAATATATATAAGTAAAATATATATTATATATATAATAATTATATATTAAATTAAATTTAAAATATATATTAAATTAAATTAAAAATATATAAGTAAAATGGCAGTTTTACTTCTTTCTTTCCAATTTGGGTACCTTTTAATTTGTCTTGCCTAATTGCTCCAGCTAGGACTCCAGTGCTACGTTGAGTAAGAGCGGTGAGAGAAGTCTTTGATTAAAACAGCAAGCCTTGGGGCGCCCGGGTGGCTCGGTCATTGGGCGTCTGCCTTCGGATCAGGTCGTGGTCCCTGGGTCCCGGGATGGAGCCCTGCATCGGGCTGCCTGCTTCTCCCTCTCCCACTCCCCCTGCTTGTGTTCCCTTTCTCACTGTGTCTCTCTCTGTCAAATAAATAAATAAAATCTTTAAAAAAAAAAAAAAGCAAGCCTTTTCTTCGTGTCATTTTAGACATCCATTCTGCTCACTTTTCTTTGACCCAGATCTTCGTTTTTCTTTATTTTCTCTGAAACAGGATGGTGATAGCTGTGCAGTCTTCCCAGGTGAGTCTTAAACTATTCCTCCGACTGCGTTTTTCACTTTCTTAAATCCCTTGAGGGTTTTCTCCAAGTCCAGCGCAGTAGTTTTCTAGGGTCAAATTAGGGCTAAAACACAGTAAAACCAACATTCCACTTAAACGCATGACAAATTGAAAAAACAAACACGGATAAGGAATCTCGTTTAATCAGAGAATGTGTCAAGGGTTGTTATAAAGAAAGGTGGCTGGAATTCACCAGATGAAGCGGAATTCGAAATTTGTGCAGGTGCGCGTCCTTTCACTGGTGTGGGGGGGAGGACTTCCTCCTGCTCTCATTAGGCGGGCGTTTGGGAATATCTCCTTCCTTTGGGACTGTCTTTGAGGACAGATGCTGAACTATATGAGGTGATCATTGTTCCCTCATGATAAAAACATCTGCAGGTTTTCTTTTAAAGATTTTATTTATTTGACACAGAGAGAGATCATAACTGATGTCAGGGCTCGATCCCAGGACCCTGGGGTCATGACCTGAGCCAAAGGCAGAGGCTTTAACCCACCGAGGCGCCCCTGCAGTTTTTAATGGAAGTCGAATTACTGTCACTTTGAGCCCTGCTCAAACTCGGGTCAGGGAGCGGGCGCCGTGTTGCGGGGCTGTGGGCCCACCGCTCTGTGGCCTTGAGCGCACTTGCTCGTTCGTGCGGTTCTCCACGCGCCTGCCGCCACCACACTGGCAGTTACTGCGCGACCCGCGCGTTGTCCCCTGCTGCGTGGGAGAGAGCTGCCCCTCCAGGGCCCCTTCCTCCTCCCCCGCCCGCACACACGCGAGGCTGTGGCCGCGTGGACGGCCGAGCGCCGGGTCTGCGAGGGCGGAAGACGCGCTCCACGGAGAATGCCGCCCTGGCCGCGCGCACCGGGAGCACATGGAAGAGGCGGAGTGAAGGGACACCTGCCGTGACACCGCGAGCTGGAACCCTGGGAGTGTGGCGGCGGGGAGGCACACGGCGCGGTGCGTCGGCCCTGGAGCCCCCAGTTCTCGGACGGAGCGGAGGCCGGACGCTGAACTGAGACGCAGACAGCAGAGCTGCCCGGGAGCCTGCGCGCCGTCAGGGCTCGGCGCGGTCTGCGGGGCCGAGGTGGGATCGGTGCGGCGGGCCGGCGCCCCGGGGACTGGGGTTTGCGCTCGCTGGCGGTGAGGTTTCTACCCGCTTCTGGCAGGAGGTGTCGGGGGGCCGCCGGGCGAGCAGGGCTAGAATCCGGAGGCGTGTTCGGGTCTATGGGCAGTTGGCGCCGGGGCCCCTGACGCCCGGCGGGACCGAGTGGCGCGTCACTGCTCTGCAGCGGGCGTCGCCCCCGGACACGCGCGACACTCGGGGTGTTGGGGTGTCTTCCAGGCTCTGGGCTTGCGCTCGGTGACTTGTAGGAGGGTTTAAGAAAGTAGAGATTTGGGGGGCACCTGGGTGGCTCAGTCGGTCGGGCACCTGCCTTCGGTTCTGCTCGTGGTCTCAGGGTCCTGGGATCGAGTTCCGCGTGGGGCTCCCGACTCAGCAGGGAGCCTGCCTCTCCCTCTGCCTGCTGCTCCCCCTGCTGTGTGCGCTCGCGCGCGCTCGCTCGCTCTCAAAAAGAAAGAGAGAGGAAGGGAGGAAGGAGATTTGGTCGGAACTGGACATTTCCCGGAGGTGGGGTTGGTCCTATGGTGGGACGTCCTGAAATGTTTATTCTACGAAGCGGGGATGGAAGTGTCCCTCCAGCAGCAGCGGGGAGATGACGTAGCTGTCACTTAGGTCACCAAGGAGAGGGGTGACACCTGGTCATTTCCATTGTTTACATAGAATTCTTGGTTTGTCTGTGCTCTGACGTGATGATGGGATGGTTTTGTCTTTGTCTCAGTCGGTCATGGTCACTGAGTGGCCTTGACTGAGGTTGGTGTTCTGTGAACTTGTTTATGTCCGACAGGAGAATCCCAGTTTAATGGAGTGCCAGGCTAGCTACTAATGCCACAACCTGACCTCCAGGACCCACCTGAGCTCTCCTTTCCCTTTCCAATCATGACCTCTCCTATGGCAAATTTCCACCGATCCTACAGACAGAGATGAGCCCCACATAGACAGCTCTAGGAAGAGGGAGCACCACACACAAAACTGAGCGTGTGAGCATCCTGTGCATTGGAGAAAGTGGAAGTTTAGGGTGAGGACAGCTGAGCCCAGGGCCTGGGGACCAGCCCACCTGAGAGGCTGGTCGGGGAGGCCCTCCTCGAGGAAACGACTTCTGAGTTGGGACAAGCCGAACAGGGAGCCCCTTGTGGGCTCGATCCCAGGACCCTGGAATCATGACCTGAGCCGAAGGCAAACGCTTAATGACTAAGTCACCCAGGCGCCCCAAATAAAGAAAATCTTAGAAAGGATATACAGGGATATAATTATTCAGCAATAAAATAATTTTTAAGTTGGCTGATATAAAAATGCTTGATTTATTCATGGACTGGTATCTTTTTTTTTTATTTTTATTTATTTATTTGACAGAGATCACAAGTAGGCAGAGAGGCAGGCAGAGAAAGAGAGGAGGAAGCAGGCTCCCTGCGAGCAGAGAGCCCGATGTGGGGCTCAATCCCAGGACCCTGAGATTATGACCTGAGCCGAAGGCAGAGGCTTCAACCCACTGAGCCACCCAGGTGCCCCTGGACTGGTATCTTTATCCTTGTTATTCTGAAAGTGTTGCTCTGTATAATTTGAGTCAGTATTACAAATTACATACATATTTTATCTTCTTGGTGATGCTTTCTCCCTTGAAATTACTTTTCTCTGATGTAATTACATGGTTCACCTGTGTTCATGTGTTATTTTTTAATGATAATGGGTGAGTTTTTCAAGACCTGTTTCAAATATCTCTGTAATGTTATGTTTTAGATGTGTTTCTTGTATCCATGCTATTGTTGAACACTTTTTAAAAAAGATTTTATTTATGGGGCGCCTCGGTGTCTCAGTGGGTTAAAGCCTCTGCCTTCACCTCAGGTCATGATCCCAGGGTCCTGGGATCGAGCCTCGCATCGGGCTCTCTGCTCAGCAAGGAGCCTGCTTCCCCCCTCTCTCTGCTTCCCTCTCTGCCTGCTTGTGATCTCTGTCAAATAAATAAATAAAGGATAAATAAATAAGTTAATTAATTAATTAAAGGATTTCATTTATTTATTTGACACAGAAAGAAAGAGAGGGAGCACAATCAGGGGAAGCAGCAGGCAGAGGGAGAGGGAAAAGCAAGTTCCCCATGGAGCCAGGAGCCCAACGTGGGGGTCGATCCCAGTACCCTGGGTTCATGACCTGAGCCGAAGGCAGAGCTTAACCAACTGAGCCACCCAGAAATCCCCAAAAAACTGACTCTTGGTCAGCGATGCTTTCAATGAAAGATCTTGATCAAAAGGGGGAAATGTGAAAATTGATACAAAGAAAACCTCAGTAAAATGGAGTTGAGAGGCTAGAAGGGGGAGCTCTCACTCTGTACCCCTGGAAGTCAAGAATTGCCAATCACAGAGGCCAAGGGAAGAGTCATCAATTAAAGGACCCAGCAGGAAGAGATGTACATTGCATCTCCTATAAGAAATCGACCACGCCTGCAGCTCTACCAAAGAGAAACCTTCATCACTCTGAACTCTTGCTTTTTCCCAATGGACTTCTGTTCAAAACAGTCCTTCCCAGCTTGCTCCTTCTTCTCTATGGAATGGTTCTTTTCCTTTGTTGAACTAGTCTGTGGTTTTTGTCATAGCTTACCTGTCCTGGATTGCAATTCTCTGCTATTCTAGAATAAACTCATCTCTCTAGTGAAACAACTGACTTGTTTGTTTTTTTTAAAGATTTTATTCATTTATTTGTTAGAGAGAGAGAGAGCACAGGCAGACAGAGAGGCAGGCAGAGGCAGAGGGAGAAGCAGGCTCCCTGCCGAGCAAGGAGCCTGATGTGGGACTTGATCCCGGGACGCTGGGTTCATGACCTGAGCCGAAAGCAGCCACTTAACCAACTGAGCCACCCAGGCGTCCCACAACTGACTTGTTTTTAAGTGAATGCTATGAAACCATGTTTATTCCATACCCACTTAAGGCCAAGAGCAATTAGTCTTGATAGTCCTATGTTTTGCATCATGTGGCCTGTAGGAATGTGTTGAACAATAGGCCTACCTGTGCTTTATGAAACCTTCTTGTATATAGTGTCCTTTTTTTTTAAAAAAAAAGGTTTTTATTTATTTGACAGAGAGAGGGAGAGTACAAGTAGGCAGAGCAGCAGGCAGAGGGAAAGGGAGGAGCAGGCCCTCCACTGAGCAGGGAACCTGACACGGGCTCCATCCCAGGACCCCAGGATCATGAACTGAGCTGAAGGCAGTCGCTCAACTAATTGAGCCACCCAGGAGCCCCATGGTGCCGTTTTAAAAATTACATGCGCCTAAAGGTATACACATATGTTTTATGCAAAAATTCTAACCATCACCCATGATGCTACTATGATGCTATACCCAGGCTACCGGGGTCCGTGACATCGTCCTACAGCAGTATATGTGAGAACTTTGTGATGACGATGAATAATAACAATAACAGCTTATACGTATTTAGCCCTAGGCCCTGTGTTAAGTGCTTATCATCTCATTTCCCACGATGTAGGTTGTACTATTTTCCCATTTTAGCTACTAAATTGGGGGGGGGGGTCATGACTTTTTTTTTTTTTAAGACTTTATTTATTTGACACAGAGAGAGAAAGAGCACAAGCAGGCGGAGCAGCAGGCAGAGGGAGAAGCAGGCTCTCCACGGAGCAGAGAGCCCGATGCGGGGCTGGTTCCAAGAACCCTGGGATCATGACGTGGGCCGAAGACAAGATGCTTAGTTAGCTTAACCGACTGAGCCACGCGGGTCATGACTTTCGAGAGAGTTCCCCTTCTCAAGCTTAAGCCAGGGCTCCGCCCCCGGGGTCTACTTGTCGGAAGGTGTAGGTTGGGTCGGAGAACTTTGATTTTCATTAAGTTCACAGGTGATGATGATACTGCCTGTCGGGGGCTTACATTTGGGGATCAACGAATTAGGGAACAGTTAATGATCCTACACAAAGGCCCCACAAGCGAGGCATTTTCACTATTCAACCTAAACCCCAGTCCCCAGAGCTCAGAGCGGTGAAGCAGCTCCCCCAGGATTAAAGACTGGATCGCGTGCCGGAGATCTCTGAGTAGGTGGCTTCGTCCCAGGTGACCACAGAAATATAGGTGCGTCCCCTTTAAGAGGAGCTTAGGCACTACGGGACCTTATTTCTCCCTCATCTTTCTCCTCAGGGCGGCTTTGCAGCTGCCGGGAGAAACCCGGAAGATCCCCACCGCCTCGGTGGGTGCAGGGTACCAACTACATTACCCAGAAATCTGCGCTCGCCGCCTCGACGCCGCGCCGATGACGGCCCGGAAAAGAGGCGTTGCCCGCCGCGGCTGAGGAGGGACTTCCGGCGCCGCCATCGTGACGTCTTTTGCTTGTGCCGGCACTATCCGCCCCGGCGGTAGAGGCTCCGGGACCGCGGCGGGTTCGTTTCCCACGCGGCTCTTCGGAACCGAGCAGGGAAGGACGGTAATACGCGCCTTTGTTGCCCTCCATGAGCGCCGTCGTGGGACCTGCTGCCTTGCGCGGAGGTGTCGCCCGGGGCTGCGCCCTACCCGAGGCCTTCCTGTCCGCGCTCTGTCCTCGTGCGCCCCCGGCCGCGGCGCCCTGAGCCTGTGCGCGCCTTCACACGGGGCGACGGGCTCGGAGGGCGGCCCGAGGTCTCCCCGCCTGGTCGAGCTTCGGGGTTCTGTCTGAGCCCGCACGGCCTGCCCGGTTTGCCCGCTTCTCACGACCCGGTTCTGTTCGCGGGATCCCGTGGCGGCCCTGGCGCCGATGGACGGGGCTCAGGTGAGCAGAGGGTCCCTCAGGCCC
>RCUC01146258.1:0-22346 GCA_003697995.1 Taxidea taxus jeffersonii | reverse complement strand
CAAAATCTGTGGGACACAGCAAAGGCAGTCCTGAGAGGAAAATATATAGCGATACAAGCCTATCTCAAGAAACAGGAAAGGTCTCAAATACACAACCTAACCCTACACCTCAAGGAACTCGAGAGAGAACAACAAAGAAAGCCTAAACCCAGCAGGAGAAGAGAAATAATAAAGATCAAAGCAGAAATCAATGAAATAGAAACCAAAAAAACAATAGAACAAATCAATGAAACTAGGAGCTGGTTCTTTGAAAGAATTAATAAGATTGATAAACTCCTGGCCAGACTTATCAAAAAGAAAAGAGAAAGGACCCAAATAAATAAAATCATGAATGAAAGAAGAGAGATCACAACCAACACCAAAGAAATACAAACAATCATAAGAACATCTTATGAACAACTCTATGCCAACAAATTCGACAATCTGGAAGAAATGGATGCTTTCCTAGAGACATATAAACTGCCAAAACTGAACCAGGAAGAAATAGAAAACCTGAATAGGCCCATAACCAGTAAGGAGATTGAAACAGTCATCAAAAATCTCCCAACAAACAAAAGCCCAAGGCCAGATGGCTTCCCAGGGGAATTCTACCAAACATTTAAAGAAGAATTAATTCCTATTCTCCTGAAACTGTTCCAAAAAATAGAAATGGAAGGAAAACTTCCAAACTCATTTTATGAGGCCAGCATCACCTTGATCCCCAAACCAGACAAGGATCCCATCAAAAAAGAGAATTACAGACCAATATCCTTGATGAACACAGATGCAAAAATTCTCACCAAAATACTAGCCAATAGGATCCAACAGTACATTAAAAGGATTATTCACCACGACCAAGTGGGATTTATTCCAGGGCAGCAGGGTTGGTTCAACATCCTCAAATCAATCAATGTGATACAATACATTAACAAAAGAAAAAACAAGAACCATATGATACTCTCAATAGATGCTGAAAAAGCATCTGACAAAGTGCAACATCCCTTCCTAATCAAAACTCTTCAAAGTGTAGGGATAGAAGGCACATACCTCAATATTATCAAAGCCATCTATGAAAAACCCACGGCAAGTATCATTCTCAATGGAGAAAAACTGAGAGCTTTTCCGTTAAGGTCAGGAACACGGCAGGGATGTCCGTTATCACCACTACTATTCAACATAGTACTAGAAGTCCTAGCCTCAGCAATCAGACAACAAAAAGAAATTAAAGGCATCCAAATCGGCAAAGAAGAAGTCAAACTATCGCTCTCTGCAGACGATATGATACTATATGTGGATCCACTCCAAAAGGCTCCACTCCAAAACTGCTAGAGCTTGTACAGGAATTCAGTAAAGTGTCAGGATATAAAATCGATGCACAGAAATCAGTTGCATTTCTTTACACCAACAACAAGACAGAAGAAAGAGAAATTAAGGAGTCAATCCCATTTACAATTACACCCAAAACCATAAGATACCTAGGAATAAACCTAACGAAAGAGGCAAAGTATCTATACTCAGAGAACTATAAAGTACTCATGAAAGAAATTGAGGAAGACACAAAGACATGGAAAAATGTTCCATGCTCATGGATTGGAAGAATTAATATCGTGAAAATGTCTATGCTACCTAAAGCTATCTACACATTTAATGCAATACCTATCAAAATTCCATCCAATTTTTTCAAAGAAATGGAACAAATAATCCTAAAATTTATATGGAACCAGAAAAGACCTCGAATAGCCAAGGGAATATTGAAAAAGAAAGCCAAAGTTGGTGGCATCACAATTCCAGACTTCAAGCTCTACTACAAAGCTGTCATCATCAAGACAGTATGGTACTGGCACAAACACAGACACATAGATCAATGGAACAGAATAGAGAGCCCAGAAATAGACCCTCAACTCTATGGTCAACTAATCTTCGACAAAGCAGGAAAGAACATCCAATGGAAAAAAGACAGCCTCTTCAACAAATGGTGTTGGGAAAATTGGACAGCCACATGCAGAAAAATGAAATTGGACCATTTCCTTACACCACACACGAAAATAGACTCAAAATGGATGAAGGACCTCAACGTGAGAAAGGAATCCATCAAAATCCTTGAGGAGAACACAGGCGGCAACCTCTTCGACCTCAGCCGCGGCAACTTCTTCCTAGGAACAACGCCAAAGGCAAGGGAAGCAAGGGAAAAAATGAACTATTGGGACTTCATCAAGATCAAAAGCTTTTGCACAGCAAAGGAAACAGTCAACAAAACCAAAAGACAACTGACAGAGTGGGAAAAGATATTTGCAAATGACATATCAGATAAAGGGCTAGTATCTAAAATCTACAAAGAGCTTAGCAAACTCAACACCCAAAGAACAAATAATCCAATCAAGAAATGGGCAGAGGACATGAACAGACATTTCTGCAAAGAAGACATCCAGATGGCCAACAGACACATGAAAAAGTGCTCCACATCACTGGGCATCAGGGAAATACAAATCAAAACCACAATGAGATACCACCTCACACCAGTCAGAATGGCTAAAATGAACAAGTCAGGAAATGACAGATGCTGGCGAGGATGTGGAGAAAGGGGAACCCTCCTACACTGTTGGTGGGAATGCAAGCTGGTGCAACCACTCTGGAAAACAGCATGGAAGTTCCTCAAAAAATTGAAAATAGAGCTACCTTATGACCCAGCAATTGCACTACTGGGTATCTATCCTAAAGATACAAACGTAGTGATCCAAAGGGGCACGTGTACCCGAATGTTTATAGCAGCAATGTCCACAATAGCCTAGTTATGGAAAGAACCTAGATGTCCATCAACAGATGAATGGATAAAGAAGAAGTGGCATATATATACAATGGAATACTATGCAGCCATCAAAAGAAATGAAATCTTACCATTTGCGATGACATGGATGGAACTAGAGCATATTATGCTTAGCGAAATAAGTCAACTGGAGAAAGACAACTATCACATGATCTCCCTGATATGAGGAAGTGGAGATGCAATGGGGGTGGGGGTTAAGGTGGTAGGAAAAGAAAAAAATGAAACAAGATGGGATCGGGAGGGAGACAAACCAAAAGAGACTCTTAATGTCATAAAACAAACTGATGGGGGTGGGGGGGAGAGGGGTTGGGAGAGGGTGGTGGGGTTGCATTATAGGTTTAAATAAAAAAGCTTAAAGAAAAAATAAATAAATAAATAAATAAATTTCCAGAAACAATAAAAAAATTCTTAAAAAGACTTTGTACTGAATAAATCAATATCACTTTATTTTATGAATAAATAAGTTTTTCAAATAATATTTAACTTCAAAAAAATTAAATCTTTTCTTATTTTAAATATTTTACTAATTTGGGGGTAAGATTACATATCATCAATGATTATAATATGATATTGCTTCATTAAATATCCCCATGTGTCAAGCATATATAGGTACATCCTCTTATGATATAGTACCACAGAGCTTCTATGAGATACAGAAATAATGTTTATACATTATCAGAACTAAAAGGGCCTGAACACCTACCTAAAGCTATCTCTGCCAGTTATTTTAGAAATAACAATACCAAGACTAAAAGTGGTGCAGAGACTCTCCCTTAATAACTCAGTTTAAAAAGTGCTCACAATCCAATTTTCTCCTGAGTCTGAAGTCCATGCAATGAAAACCACCACTGAAAAAAAAACACAAAGACACACCCTGTATTAACAGTAACTCGGGGCACTATATAACAGAATACAAGAATCAGAGTATAAGACAAAGCTAAGAAAGATGAAGCATTTTGCAGTCTTTCAATATGCATTTGTTGGTGTCTATCTTGCCTCAAGGAGCTCACATTCTGTCACAGGGATAGGGAAGGACAAAGCTCTACATATAATAAGAATATGTAATTACAAAAATAATAAAGCATTGTTACACATGAGGTGAGAATAATGGGGGTGAAGAAATCTGAGTCTAGCCAAATGGAGGATAGTGGCTAACTTTCTGAGTGCTGAGAAGATGGAATGCCATCTTTATGTTTTTATTTCTTCAGCTATGTGTCTAATGCTTTCTTTGGTGATCTGCCTACTCTTTATACTCGAATGTCTGAGATATTTCATAAATAATTTTTAAAATAATAAAAGAGAGGGTTCAATGAAGAAAGCCTTGAGGGGTGAGGCTTCTTCAAGACAAGTTAAAAGAAAGGAGAAATCTGAGATACAGTAAAGTCCAGAAGTTTGTTAAAATTCAGGAGAATCTTCCCTTACGTCTATTTCCCTACTGATAAGATGACAATCAGTTATATTAAAACTAATTACGTGTGTAAACACTAGCCCATTAGATGGGCTTCACTAAAAATGAATGTAAGCAAGACTGTAATTAAATTTTAAAAAACTGAGATAAAAATTACATACAGGGACGCCTGGGTGGCTCAGTTGGTTAAGCAGCTGCCTTCGGCCCAGGTCATGATCCCAGCATCCTGGGATCGAGTCCCGCATCGGGCTCCTTGCTCGGCAGGGAGCCTGCTTCTCCCTCTGCCTCTGCCTGCCACTCTGTCTGCCTGTGCTCATATGCTCTCTCTCTCTCTCTGACAAATAAATAAATAAAATCTTAAAAAAAAAAATTACATACAATTAAACAATGTAAATGTTCATACAGTATATCACTTAGAAGAAATGAAGGTAACAGTGACACATTGTTACTATAAATGAGAGGTCTGATATATTCTAGCTCTGTCAACAATACTGCATCTATTATTCACTAGAAAACTAAGAAAATCAGGATTCATACCATTTCCCTTGTGTTGCTATATTTGCTCAGTCTTCACAGTACTCAGTTTGCCAAGGGATAATGAACTTAGACAACTTAAATACACTTTATAAGCAAAATAAAATTGACTCACCAGACCAATTTTTCAGGCTTCTTGCCTTGTTGGAAACCCAGTCCTTTCAAAAGATGGGTCCTAAAATGAAACAAGATGGGATCAGGAGGGAGACAAACCAAAAGAGACTCTTAATGTCATAAAACAAACTGAGGGGGGTGGGGGGGAGAGGGGTTGGGAGAGGGTGGTGGGGTTACATTATATGTTTAAATAAAAAAAGCTTAAAAAAAAAAAAAAAAGATGGGTCCTGTCTACTCCACGACCGAGTATCTACGACCCTGGAGTGAGAGCTAGCTATTGGTTGCGGGTTTTATTATAAATACTGAAGCACAAGAAGTATTTTTTATATGTTAGTTTGCTTTAGATCTAAATTTTTAAATTTTAGCTGTTGCAGCATTGAGAATAACATCAATCAGCTCATCTTGTCAGCTAATAATAGCCATAAAATAAAACTGAGGTGCATTAGCCATAGCTATTAAAGAGAACTTTATGTTCTCTCTTTATACCTTTAAAAAGATTAACTTAAGATGTCAAATGTCCCTAAGAAGAAAAATAAAACCACCTAAACTGTCTTTATGCATGTATGTGTGGTTTTGGGGTTTTGGGGGGGGAGGCTTAGGGGTTTTTTTTTTGTTGTTATTGTTTTGCATTTTTTTGTTTTGGTGGGTTTTTTGTTTTGTTTTGTTTTGTTTGCCTGTACTCTCCAGTTGATATTTTATTCCACTTGTCAAACTCTCCCTCAGTGGGAAAGAACTCTCTCTCCATAACTGTTCAAATACCCAGCTGAAAAAAAAATGTTTTAAATTTCATTTTAAATAATATTTGAAAGCATTTCTAAGTTTGACATTTTCTAGAGAAACTATAATATTAGCTGATGAATTTTCCTAAGAAATTTCCTTAAATTTCAATTGGCATATTTTGGCATCAGGGAGAACTAAAAAATCACAAGGAATTTAGAGATAATTTTGTGTGAGGGACAGGGGTCTCATTACTTAGGACCAACAGGAAAAGATCTCTTGCTTTTGAGGCACAAGTATCTTCCTTAAAAATCATTCATTCAATAAATATTTATTAAGAGACATGACTTTCTTAGTTGCTCCCTCTCTTCAGTGCAAAAATATGTTACTCCACACTTCTTTTCCTTTGGACTGTTTATTTAAAACTGCATTTGTATATTCCATAAAGTTTTACATTTTTCAAGCATCATGCGCAATTTTGTTAGATTTACCTATTTACCAAAAAAAAAATGCTATTATAAATATTGCCTTACAAAGGGTTAACACTGGTATAAAAACAACTGTCTAAACAAACTGCATATAAATATAACAGAATATTTTAGAGAGGACCTTCCTTTCTTAAATCTAGAGGGCTATATCCAGGATGAGCCCCTGATTTTCAAGGATTTTGGAAATATTGGAGTTCTAACAGGTCTAAAATTTGTGCAAAAAACACAGAAAACCTTACATATTATACACTAAAACTGGACATCAAACTTTCAAAAATAATTAAATCAAACTGAAGCAATTGAGACCATTAAAATTATTCTGAACTATGATTATAACATCATTTAAAATTTTGATTAGATTATGTTGACAGAAATTTGCACCTATTATAGATTAACCAATATTTGAAATAGTTTTTAAGCTATTAAAAACTATCACTATAGCACATAGGGGCATACCAGATGGATAGAAATACAAGATTTGTTTGGAATTGACAGTGAGTAGTTAAAAAGTTAATAAATTGAGTTTTCCTTAATAACTGAGATATTCACTCCTTTTTTTGAAGTTACAGAAGTTAATAGCACTTCTTCTAAAGACTGAATGTAAGACTCATAAAACAAGCTATCAGGGGCGCCTGGGTGGCTCAGTGGGTTAAAGCCTCTGCCTTCGGCTCGGGTCGTGATCCCAGGGTCCTGGGATCGAGCCCCGCATCAGGCTCTCGGCTTGGCAGGGAGCCTGCTTCCTCCTCTCTCTCTCTGCCTACTTGTGATCTCTGTCTGTCAAATAAATAAATAATCTTAAAAAAAAAAAAAAAAGCTATCAAAATGGAAAAATAAATACTCACTGGCTGTTTTCCGAGGGGATTCAATATTCATCATATATTGTCCATGTTATTTCTATTCTTGAAAACTGACTAACACATGCTTAACCCCAGGAACAATTCCCAATTTGATCATTGCCTTCTATACCTGAAATCTTAAGAAATAATTGAGTTGATTGATAGTACTGTGTTACCAACTATGAAAAAACTAGGATGAACTAGTTAAGTAATAAGCCATCCTTCCCCAATATGGGATCCACCTAAGAAGAAAGAGTAAGGTGTAATTAATACAAAAAAAAAAAAAAAGAAGAAGAAGAGAAGAAGAAAGCTGGTGTGCCTGTGTGGCTCAGTCAGTTGAGTGTCCAATTCCTGATTTTTGGCTCAAGTCAACTTGGGATCATCAGATTAAGACCCACGTTGGGCTCAGCACAAAGTCTACTTGAGAGTCTCTCTTTCTCTCTCTCCCACTGCCCATCCCCCAGCTCTCACACTCTCTTTCAAATAAACTTTTTAAAAATTAAAACAAACAAACAAAAAAACCCGAATCTTGCCTCTGGAGCTATTATGACTTTTCTCCTGGGCCTCCACATAGTAAAATTCTCAAGCTGTAGGACATATTACATTCTTCTACATTTTAGCAACATTCCTCATTTACCCTTCCTTCTGACTTTGGGGTCATCTCCTTCTGATAAAATTCCAGAGCAGGTGATTTATCATTGCTTTCTTTCCAGTGAAGCATGGCCATCTTTCCTCCCACTGTTGGCATCCTCTCTAAGGATGCAAAGCTCTCTGCTCATTAGGCTTTGACATTTTCAGACTTTCCTCCCCTGATCTAAACCTTTCCTTCGCTTCCAGAAAAATATGCCTATCCTGAGTTCACTTCCTCAGGGCCCTAACTCTGAGACCTGGTGAATTTGATGTACTAATAGCTGTTAATATATTCACCAAGGTCTCCCGTCTTTCAGAAGGGCACTAAGAAATTTAGTTAAAGAGAACGTGATTAAGCAGGGGACTTGCACCATCCTCATACTTTACTTCTAAGGAAACCTCTGCTTTACACAGGTAGGAATGCTCTTGTTACTCAGCAAAATCTAAGTGGCAATAGGCTGTAGTTTAGAAATAATTGTCAATCTGAAAGTTACCAGTCAGCATCCAACATAAGTATCCGGCAAGATCTCACAACAGTAGCACGGGAGGTTCTTGGTGAAAAATGGTATATGAAAGGGGGATGGGTGGGGTAGGTGGAGGGGCTTAAGAGCAATTTGATGAGCACTGAGTAATTCATGGAATTGCTGAATCACTACATTGTACACCTGAAACCTATTAGAACACTGGAACTATACTAGAATTAACATTTTTTTAAAAATGGTATAGTAACATAAGTTTTTAAAAATGACTCTTACATAGTGAGTAATCAAAAACTAATTCAAAAGTAATTTTCTTTTCGGATAGATGTATCATTAACACTAATTGAGTAGTTAGAGATCTGTCTAATTTAATATAGCTCCATCTTCCAATGATAGAGCTCAGACATGTAGAAGACCATCTATTCTAACCGTGCCATTTACAATTGAGGAAATCAAGGCCCTAAAAGAAGTGACACAACCAACTTCATAATCGTGGTCAGACCCTCCCTACTGTCTTTCATGCTAGGAGCCACTTATTTGTGCCATCTTAGGATGGAGGGCAGACAGTCCATTAAAGAGCATATTAGAGCTCCTTCAGAAAACAAAGAGAAGCAAGTAAATCAAATCCTGGAGTCGGAAAGGGATAGAAAGATATCCCAGGAATGCTTATCCTGGGAGTGCTGTACTCTGCTTGGATGACTTATATGTACCAAACTCTGGAGAAAAACTAGGTTAGGAAATGTTTTAAAGAGAATTCTCTGAAACATTTAGGAAGAAATATTGTGTGTGTGTGTGTGAAAAATGACCCGAAATGTTCAAACTATGTGGCTAATCTGTATTTATTCATTCAACATATGCCAGGCATTATGCTAGATGCTAATGAACAATCTCTCAGCCCTCTTGAAGCCATACCAAAGGGGTGTTTGTGTGTGTGTGTGTGTGTGTGTGTGTGTGTGTGGTTTAACCCTTTCCAAAGACTTCTCATAAATGTATTCACCATTTTAAGCTTAACAATTCTAATTTGAACCAACTAAAACAGTATCATCATTTCAGATTCTAAAATATACTAGCAATGAGGTGTTCCTGTGTGGCTCAGTCATTAAATGTCTGCCTTTGGCTCAGGTCATGATCTCAAGGTCCTAGTATCGAGCCCCACATCGGGCTCTCTGCTCACCAGGAAGCCTGCTTCTCTCTCTCCCACTCCCCCTGCTTGCGTTCCCTCTCCCACCGTGTCTCCCTGTCAAATAAATAAATAAAATCTTAAAAAAATAAAAATAAATTTAAAAAACCTAAAAAATACATAAAATATACTAGCAATGAAAACATTGTGGAAGAGGAGAGAAACGGGGGAAGTGATTTGTCCCAACAAGCAGTAAAACATGATGCCTGCCACAAAATGAGTCTCTGGCCTCTAGGCTATAAAAACCTATGTGAGTGAAATGTGAATGAATGTGAATGAAATGTTTCAATAGCACTGAACTTTGATGATAATGTCAGCAAACATGTAATATTACACTGGAAATGACTATAAAATTGGGATTTTGTTCCAGACTGGCTACATGTTTGACACACTGCTAGTTATCCCTAATTACCATTCTCTTTTTCATGTTCCTAGTAAGTAAACCTCAACATTTTTAGCTGGGCACAGGCCTACCAATGATAAAGGCTACCTTACCCAACTACCCATGTAGCAAGGTGTGATCTTACAACTAAATTCTGGCCCACGGCACAAAAGCAGAACAGAGGTGTGCAACTTCTGGGTTGTGTCCTTAAGAGTAAGGGGTATGCCTTTTTTTCCCCCTTTTCCTTCCCTTTTGTCTGAATGCAGATGAGTGAGTGACCATCCCAGACACAGACATTAGGGTGATATTCTGTGTCCAGCAGAGCAGCTAGTTGAAACAAACCTTGCACCCCGAAATCCCTAATAATGGAGAGCTGTAGCACCCTAGACTTCTATCACAACTGAATTATGTTATTAGTAATATATGATGATATGGAGATATTACCTCAATTTGGCCCTGGAGCACCATAACCAGAGTTGATAAAATTTCACAAGTTCATTTGCATCTACAACTTATTTTGATACCCTACAGAGGATTAAGTAATTTCTGATATTTGTGTAATAACTGGAATGTTCCATTTTCAGAATGCCTAGTCAATTAGTTATGAGACCTAATTTCCAAATATCAAAAACATATGCTATTGTGAAACCCATATGATCTCTACTTTGTCAAAGGACACTTGTTATGCAGGAATTACTAGCTTACTCAAGAAGACAGAGCAGGATGCACTTGGTTTAATATGCCAGGAGTGTATGGGTAAATCCAGGACTGTCACTCTGCCCAACACCCCAGGGTGCTTTTGTATCTTGGGTTATAAAAATGGTGACTCTTAACAGTTGTGTTTCAAATCATCTTCATGGTCACACATTCTATCCCTGGATATATTTCACACTGAAGGATAGTCCCTGTGAGGACTCCTCAACTTCTGGTGGGTTTTCAGCCACGAGAATTTGGAAACCTTTGTCAGTTAATCAAGTAGCAAAATGCTTTGTATCTGTTCGTTCTTTAGCCAAAAGAATGCAGTGGTTTCTTTCAAATTCATTTATTAATGATATGCCAAATAGTTTTACTGTCACCCACCATAAAGACTCAACTTACATTTCACTATGATATGTGGTCAATTAAAACACTTTTGGCCCACTGATTGGCTAAGACCAGTCCATTCTCTGATTTTTGGCAATTTTTAGGCAAAAGGATAATTTTCATTCATATTTATTATTTGATTGACACAGTAACTAACAAACCAGACAGGAGGTTTAAAAATAGAGTGTAGTCAGTAATATTATATTTAATAATTATAGCAACTAACAAACCATACAAGTTTAAAAATATAATGCAGTTAGTTGAATTATTTATTCAACTAATTTAAATGTATGAAAAAATCATTATAAAAATGTTCCAAAGGTGCAAAGAAATTTCAAAAAGCCTTTCATATTAGTATTTAGTCTATCAGTGCTTTGCATAAAATCATTAAATATAGAAGTTTAAAAAAAGGAAAATCTCTTATATGATTATAATAGAAGATAAGGGCGGTTCTTCTTTTTAACTCAATTCAATCCCAATATATATGACAGATGTCATCTCAACAAATTAATATTAATGAAGGGTTATTTAGGTAACATCTTAGAACAAAAATATTATTACTACTACTCAAAATAGAAACAAGCACCTGGGGGTGACTGGGTGGCTTAGTCCACTGAGTGTCGTGTCGGCCTTAAGCTCAGATCATGATCCCAGGGTTCTGGGATCAAGCCAGCGCTGGGCTCCCTGCCCAGTGGAGAGACTCCCTCTGCCCCTCTCCCCAACCCCATGCTCTCTCTCTCTCTCTCTCTCACTCTCATTCTATCTCAAATAAATAACTAAAATCTTTCTTAAAAAAGACACAACCGTCTGATCTGTATCAGTGATTTTTTTTTAATCCACATTATACTAGATTCCATTCTAAGTCTACTTAAAAACGTCAAATGTGTTTATTTTTTTAAAGATTTTATTTATTTATTTGTTAGAGAGAGCGAGCGAGCACAGGCAGACAGAGAGGCAGGCAGAGGCAGAGGGAGAAGCAGGCTCCCTGCCCAGCAAGGAGCCCGATGTGGGACTCGATCCCAGGACGCTGGGATCATGACCTGAGCCGAAGGCAGCTGCTTAACCAACTGAGCCACCCAGGTGTCCCAAATGTGTTTTTATTGGTAGAATATTGGGGAGTTTTATTCATTCTGCAAATGTTTATTGAGAATGTACTACTACAAAACATTTTTCTGGGCAATGGGGATTTATACAACAATAAATGAAACAGACAAGCACTTGTCCTATTAGAGTTCACATTCTAGTCTTATCACAGTTTGTCATACATGCAACATTTGACTTTTTATTATAAATTCCAAAGTTGATGAGAACATAGTTGTGTTTCATTGTGAATAATACTCTACTTTTATGAATGTATGTAATCATGTTTGAGTTAAAAGGACCCTAGACATTTAGGACAAACTCCAACGAATGAAAGTGAAATCTTACTCCAGCCTCTGTGTGCCACTTGCAGTAATCAGGAATTCATCCATTTTCCAAAGTTCAGTACTCCTCTCTGGGTTGACTCACCTCATCATTCTTCTCCATGTTGAGTCATGTCTTCCTCTCAGTTGCTTCAACCTGCTTTCCCTGGTTCTGCTCTCTAAAGAGATAAATGAAATACATCAAATTCTTCTCCTAAATAAGACTTAATTATTTTGCCACCTCACCATGTCCCTCATTGTTCTTCTTCTTCTTCTTTTTAATCTACTTCTTAAAAGGCGAAAGTTACTCTCGGATTATTTTTAATGTGTAAAAGGTCTACAAAAAAGCGCCATAGCACCATCTGTTGTTGCAAAATGTCACTGCAACTTCCTAAACAGGTCTTCCACACCGGCATCCGTGATCTGGAGCCAAATGGTGTATGATTTCTCGCTTAGGATGCGTAATGGGCATATGGATGTTCAATGTAAAATTCTTCAATCTCTTTGTGTATTTGAAATATTTATAGTTTAAAAAACAGCATGGCTAGGACATAACAGGTGTTATATAAATGAGAGAACAATGAAGCTTGAAGGGTAAGCAGGGGCTAAACTTACTTGAGATCTCATGGGTTATGCTAAGTTTCAGTGATTTTCTTCTCTGCAAGTACCATCAACATTGATTTAAGCCTGTCAACTTCCAAGAATTCTAAATAACAGAATCCAAATTTGTAAGTTTACTACAATCTGCATTGCTATGTTCTCCAGCATTTCAGCAGACAGCAGACACAAGTAAATGTTTACTCAAAGTAGTTTACTGGGTGCCTTTACAAGATTACTTCAAAAAGGAGTAGAAAACAAATTTTTAATTGAAAACAGTGATAACATCTTTATAAATATTACTTAAATATCAAAAGGATTTAAAGAGAAAATGAAAATAATTTTACACAATCTAAAATGTGGTAATACACAAATGTATTTCGTGTACCTTTGCCATACAGATGTCCTTTCTCTACTACATATGGAATTTGTGTATTGAAGACTAAAAGTTTGCAATAATAAAGGACTGTATTCACACTTGGTAATTTTTTATTTAATCATAGCAGGTTTCCAACATAAATTTTCATGAAAAGTATACTAAGAACTCAATAAAATAGAGACTCTCTACATTAAATGGTCAGATCTAATAAATGTTATATTAAATCTAAATGTTGTTTTAGGGGTAAAATTCATGATTGTTACGATAGTTGAACCAGTCATTAGGTAAATCTGGTTTGAGAAATGGTTATTTTGGCAGTGTTCTACATTGGTGGCTACTGGCCATGGAATCACTTATGTCACTAATAACAGATACAGGTTCTGAGGTTGGGGTTATGATAGTGGATGTGAGGATTTAATTTGCAGGCACCTAACTACAGTTGCAATGGAAGAGGTCATTATGAATTTGTTGTTTTTGACAAATGGGAGTGATGGTGTGACTTACTGGATTTCCTACCAGCCCAGACAGTACTGGTTCGGAGGAATAAGTAATAGACGGCTTTGAATCACATGTCCATAGAAATCATAGTGCTTACTGATTCAGGTGATGGGGCACTGAAGGGTTTGGTAAAGTTCTGTCTGTTGTATTAGTACATACAGTAGGAAGGGAACTGTAAAAGTGATGGCACACAGAGATGGTACTGGACTGTAGGACGGACTGTTGCAGGGCTACCAGGAAATTTCAGCAGAAGCTGTGGCACTGGCATGTTTTATGGATGTAATGCTATTATTGTGGCTAAGGACTTATTTGAAGGGGTGGGGGAACTGCTAACTGTATCATGAAAGTAATGACTTAAAATTCATGGCTGCACTTTCCATTAACAGGTAATATCACTTATAGAGATTATACATTCAGCTAAAGTCAAGTCATTATGGTGTGACTGGAAAGTCTGCTGAGTTGCTAGCATGTGTTTTATGATATTTATACTTGGTGGCAGTGGAGCTGAAGATGACGTTTTCGTTGAGTCAGAAAACAGACTAGATTCAGTCACTGAAGCAGAGGCTGCCAGGGCAAATAACGCAAATTCAGTTAAGGAGCAGAGAGTAGTGTCTAGAGATCCTGTTAACTGACGATGATTATAGGTTTGTTTGAAATGGGAACAAGTCAGATCTGACTAAGTTTTTAGATGATTTATGTAATTGTACCTTCAGCAGTGGTGAGAGGGATTGCCAATATGGGCTAGAAAGAGCTGAACTGGTACTGTAATCTAACAGAATATCCAGCAAAAGTGAGAGCAGTCACAGATTCAGTTACTAAGAGCCTGGCAGAAAGGGCTGTGGGTGCAACAGAAATGATAACAGCAAGTGTAGTAATGCATTCAGCTGAAAGATGATGCTTGGAATTCTGCTAGTAGGTTCAGATGAATAAAAGGTGCTCACATTGTGTTGGTGGTATAAGATGAAGTGGCGACTGCTGTGGTGGTTAAAGCTTCAGTAAGAGCAATAGTGGCGGCCACTGTGGTTCTAGCCTCAGTGGCAGTACTGGCAGTCATTGTGGCAGTGGGTTCAGTGACAGTAGTGGCTGTTGTGGTGGTATGTTCAGCGGAAGCCGCAGTGGTGCTGTGGTGGTTGCAGCCTCCGTGGTAGTACTCCTCGTCATCGCAGTAGCGGTTCAGTTGAAGTGGTGGCAATTCCTGTGGCTGTAGGTTCAGGAGACTGGTATAAATTGTAACGGTGACTGTAGTGGTTGTAGGTTCATTGGAACCTGTTGTAATTGTAGCACCAGTGGTCATGCTGGCAGGTGCCACAGTAGTTGGTTAAGATGAAATGGTGGCTGCTATGGTTGTTCTAGGTTCAGGAGAAGTAGCAGTGGTGGCTGTGGTGGCTGCAGCTTCAGTGGTAGTACTGACAGTTGCTGTGTTAGTTAAGATGAAGTGGTAGCTCTGGTGGTTAAAGGTCTCACAGAAGCACTAGTGGTGGCCATGGTTATTGCAGGTTCAGGAGAGGTTGTGGTGGTGGCCATGGTGGTTGTAGCATCGATGGTAGCACTAGCAGTAGTTCTGGTGGTCTGTTCAGATGCTGTGGTAGCTGCTGTGGGAGTTCCAGGTTCAGTAGAGACAATATTTGTGTCTGTGGTGGTTGCTGGTTTATCAGAAGTCATACTGATGGCCGTGCTGGTTACAGGTCCAGTAGAAGTTTAACTGGTGGCCATGATGGTCATAGCCTCAGCAGCAGTAGTGCTGGCAGTGGCTGTGGTAGTAAGTTCAGATGATGTGGTGACTAGAGTGGTGGCTGTAGATTTGGTAGAGGCAGTATTGGTGGCTATGGTAGTTGTACAGTCATTAGAAGTTGTAGTGGTGGTGTGGTGGTTGTATGTTCAGTAGAAGTTATAGTGGTGCATGTGGTGGTGTTTGGTTCATAGAAGTTATGCTGGTATCTGCAGTGGTTATAGCCTCAGTGGTAGTGCTGGCAGCTACTGCAATAGTCTGTTCAGATGCTACAGTGGCTACTGCTATGGTGATAAGTTTGGTAGAACCAATAGTGGCAGCTATGGTGGATGTAAGGTTCATTAGAGGTTGTAGTGGTGGCCATGGTGATTGTAGGCTCGGTAGAAGTTATAGTGACCCTGGTGGTTGTGGTCTCAGTAGTAGACATAGTGGTGGCTACAGTGGTTGTAGGTTTATTAGAGGCTGTAGTGGTGGCTCTGGTGACTGTTAAGTTCGGCAGAAGTTATAGTAGTGGCCATGGTTAGGCTTAGTACTAGATGTAGTGTTGTAGGTTCAGTAGACACAATTATGGTGGCCATGGTGATTGTTGGTTCGGTAGAAGTTGTAGTGGTGGCTGTGGTGGCCATAAGTTCATTAGAAGTGGTAGTGGTGGCCATGGTGGTCACAGCCTCAGTGGTAATGCTGGCAGTTATTGTGAACCAGCCGGTTCAGCTGCTGTAGTGACCACAAGTTTGGTAGAACTGGTAGTGGTGGCCATGGTGGTTATAGGTTTGATGGAAGTTGTAGTGGTGACTGCAGTGGTTGTAGGTTCAGCAGAAGTTGTAGAGATGGCTGTAATGGCTGTAGGTTTGGTAGAAATTATGGTGGTGGTTATAGGTTCAGTAGAAGTGGTAGTGGTGGCCATGGTGGTTGTAGATTCAGTGGTAGTGCTGGCAGTGGTTGTTGTAGTTGGTTCAGATGAAGTGATGGCTGTAGTTGTGGCTGTAGGTTCAATGGTGACCCTGCTAGGTGTAAGTTCAGTAGAAATTATAGTGGTGGCTATGGTGGTTTTTGGTTCAATAGAAGTTATACTGGTGTCTGTGGTAGCTGTAGCCTAGTGGTAGTGCTGGCAGTTATTGTGGTGGTTGCTTCAGTTGGTTCAGATGTGGTGACTGCTCTTGTGGTGGCAAATTCAGTAGAGACAATTGTAGTGGCTGTGGTGGTTGTAGGTTCAGTAGAGGTTGTAGTGGCGGCTGGGGTGGTTGTGGGTTTGGTAGAAATTATAGCAGTCGTGGTTGTAGATTCAGTAGAAATTACAGTGGCATCCTGTTAGTTATAGGTTCAGGTGAAGTTGTAGTAGTGGCTATGGTGGTTATAGCCTCCGTGTTAGTGCTGGAAGTTATTGTGGTAATCATTTCAGATAAAGTGATGGTTGACGGTGTTGTTGTAGGTTCAGTCAAAGCAGTACTGGTGGCCATGGTGGTTGTAGGTTCAGTAGAAGTTGTAGAAGTTGTAGTGGTGACTGTGGTACTGTACATTCAGCAGAGGTTGTAGTAGTGGCCATGGTTGAATTAGATTCAGTAGAGGTTGGAGTGGTGGCCATGGTGGTTATAGGTTCAGTAGAAGTTATAGTGGTGTCCATGGTGGTTGTAGTCTCAGTGGTAGTGCTGGCAGTTATTGTGGTGGTTGGTTCAGATGCTGTGGTGACTGTTGTTGTGGTGACAAATTCAGTAGAGATAATAGTAGTGGCTGTGGCAGTTGTAGGTTCAGCAGAAGTTGTAGTGGTGGCCCTGGTGGTTGTAGGTTTGGTATAAATTGTAATGGTGTCCATGGTGCTTATAGCCTCATTGGTACTGCTGGAAGTTATTGTAGTTGTCAGTTCAGATGCTCAGGTAGCTACTGTGGTAGCTATAGGTTCAGTAGAGACAATAGTGGTGGCCATAGTGGTTGTAGGTTTGGTAGAAGTTGTAGTCATGGCCATGGTGGTTATAGATTCAGTAGAAGTTGTAGTGGTGGTTGTGGTGGTTGTAGGTACAGTAGAAGTTGTGGTGGTCATGGTGCTTATAGTTTCAGTAGAAGGGGTAGTAGTGTCTGTGGTGGTTGTAGCCTCAGTGGCAGTGCTGGCAGATATTGCGGTGGTCAGTTCAGATGCTGAGGTAGCTGCCATGGTAGCTGTAGGTTCTGTAGAGACAACAGTAGTGGACATAGTAGTTGTAGGTTTGGTAGCAGTTGTAGTCAGTAGGTTGTAGGTTCAGTAGACCTCGTAGTGGTATCTTTGGGGCTCATAGCCTCAGTGGTAGGTGCTGGAAGTTATTGTGGTAGTCAGTTCAGATGAAGTGGTGGCTGTAGTGGCTGTTGTCGGTTCAGTTGAGGCGGTACTGGTGGCCTTGGAGGTTGTAAGTTCAGCAGAGTTTGGAGTGGCCATGGTGGCTACAGATTTGGTTAAAGTGGTAGTGGTGGCCCCGGGGGTTGCAGGTTTGGTAGACATTGCAGTGGTATCTGTGGTAGTTGCAGACTCAGGGGTTGTGCCAGCAACTGTTGTGAGAGTTGGTACTGATGATGTGATGATGGCTGTAGTGGTTGTAGGTTCAGTAGAGGCTGTAGTCGTGGCCATGGTGGTTGTGGGTTTGGTAGAAATTGTAATGGTGTCCATGGTGCTTGTAGCCTCACTGGCAGTGCTGGCAGGTATTGCAGTGGTCAGTTCAGATGCTAAGGTAACTACTGTGGTAGCTGTAGATTCCGTAGAGACAACAGTGGTGGCTGTAGTAATTGTAGGTTTGGTAGCAGTTGTAGTCATGGCTGTGGTGGTTGCAAGTTCAGTAGACCTCGTAGTGGTATCTTTGGGGCTCGTAGCCTCAGTGGTAGCGCTGGAAGTTATTGTGGTAGTCGGTTCAGATGTAGTGGTGACTATAGTGGTTGTTGTCAGTTCAGTTGAGGTGGTACTGGTGGCCTTGGAGGTTGTAGGTTCAGCAGAGTCTGGAGTGGTGGCCATGGTGGCTATAGATTTGGTAAAAGTGGTAGTGGTGGCCCCGGGGGTTGCAGGTTTGGTAGACGTTGCAGCGGTATCTGTGGTAGTTGCAGACTCAGGGGTCATGCCAGCAACTGTTGTGAGAGTTGGTACTGATGATGTGGTGATGGCTGTAGTGGTTGTAGGTTCAGTAGTGGTGGCTGTGGTGGTTGTAGGTTTAATAGAAGTTGTGCTGGCTGTGGTAGTTGTAGTTTCAGTAAAAGTTGTAGAGGTAGCCTTGGAGGTTGTAGGTTCTGCAGAAGTTATGGTGGTGGCCATGGTAGTTGTAGGTTCAGTAGATGTTTTAATGGCAGCTGCAGTTGTACTAACCTCAGTGTTAGTGCTGGAAGTTTTTGTGGTAGTGAGTTCAGATGATACGGTGGCTGCTGTGGTAGCTGTCGGCTTAACAGAGAGAGTACTGGTGGCTATGATGGTTGTGGGTTCTGTAGAGGCAGCAGTGGTACCCATGGTAGCTGTAGCTTCAGTGGCTGTGCTGGCAATCCTTGTGGTAGGGAGTTCAAGGGAATTGGTGACTGTAGCTGTGGCTGTAGGTTCAGCAGAAGCAGGACTAGCGGCTCTTGTGGTTTTCGCCTTAGTGGAATTACTGGGAGTCACTGTGGTATTTGGTTTCGTTGAAGCGTTTGCTCCTGCCATTGTTTTATGTTCAGTAGAAGTGGTAGAAGTTGTAGTGATAGCACTTGTTGGTTCTGTTGAAGTGCTAGCAGTGGCCACAGTGATGGTAGGTGAATCAGATGTTGTGGTAGAATCCATTACAGTAATAGGAACTATAGTTTCAGAACTAGTAGATGAGCTTGTCCCATCGTTTTGAGGGAGCTGAATAATGGACGCATTGTTATTTTTCCTATTATACACCAGACATTCTATGAGTACTCCAATAGTTGTTGTTAGTGCACAGGCTAAGAGACAAGCCAGGAAGATTCTCCAAAGAGACCAGTCACTGAAGAAATTCCATGTTACCTGGAAAGGACTTACATAAGATTACTACAAATAAAACCAAATGTTTCAAGCAAAACTAATGCCTTCAATAATCCTTTTTATATGTAAATCACTTCATTTAAAGGATGTATAAACATAAGAAACTATCTTAATAATGTCAGTAAGAAACAGTGACTTAAAATTCAGATTTTATTTAGGACTTTGTCCTTATACTGTATTTAATATAGGAACAAAGAAACAAACCTTTCCTGCTTTCTTTTCATGTGGCTCCATTTCAAACTAAGGAAAATATTAAATGTCTTCTTGGAAATTCCTTATTCTTCCCACTGTCAAAAGAACTATCTATATATATGTGGATGCCTGCTGTAGACTGATTACAGGGACTCCTGAAAGATCTGATTAAATTCTCTTCTACTTTGGGCCTTTCATAAATTTGTCTGTGTTGGAGCCTTCTACTTTAACAGCATTAATTAAAGCCTTATCAAATTTTCTGGCTAACTTTTCATACTGGTTAGTATTTAGCAGCATGAAATTCAGGGCTAAAAATATTTATAAAATCCATTTTCTGCTACCACCAGCTATTTTCATTTGATAAGATGTTTCTGTGATCCTAGTCTTTCATCTATAAAAATTTATATAATAAAATTAGAATAAGGAATTAGTATCAGTAAATTCACTTTTGTAAATTCTGAAGTATCATGCATACAGGATTTGTTATTGTAGAGGAAATACTGCATAGTATTAAAACATTTAAGTCTTGAGATCAGAAAGCCTTGATTTAAATCCCACACCTCTAAATTCCTGAGCAAGCTTCTTAATTTGTCTAATTATCAGCTTGACTTATATCAAAATTGGTGATAATAATATCTACCTCAATGTGTTGTTGAGAAAATTAGAATGAGAAATATCCTCTATAACTAGATTTTTTTAAATATTTTTCTTTATTTATTTGTCAGAGAGAGAGCATATAACTAGATTTTTTTGCAGAAGGCAGTACACTGTAGTAATTACAAGCATATGTATTGGAGTCTAACAGATTCAGGTTTAAATTTTAACTCTACCTTTCACTGGGTAGATGGTGGCATTTGGAAATTAGCATTATGCAAAGCCTTGATGCTCTCACATGGATAACATCACATATGTAGTAATCTTACATATTTCATAGGGTTGATATAAATAGTAAATAATGAAACTGTGTGGGTAACATTTTCCTAGCACTTACTAAGTATTCAAAGAAACATTTGTTTTTTCTAGTTAGCTCATTGTTATCCCTATTCCCTTGACTGAAAAAAGATCACTAAAGGAAACAAAGAGTAGAAGTCTTTACAACATGCAGAGTAGCTCTTAATGTCCCAAAATATGAGACTCTATTTCAGACAATAAACCCCAGTTTGGGTGTTGTGAGTGATGCTCACAGGCAATCAGGAGCAGTGCAAAGGCACTGGGTACCAAGGCTGAGGGAATGCAGGGCACCAAGTAAGAGAGCACAAAGATAAATGGTATCTCTTGTCTCATGTTCTCTAGGCTTTAGAAAGAAGTCAAAGGTGAAGGAGAGGAAGGCCTATACTCATTTCTTAGATTGAAAAGGCAATTACCATTATTTTTTGTTTGAATCTTTAAAAAGAGGAATAAGATTAATAGAAGCTCATCTAAAACAGACTTCAGACCTGTGTTCCAGTAGCTATTATTGCCACTAAGTAGGTATGTTACAAACATTAAAAACTTCCTGGACCACCGTGTTGCCCATCAATAGCTAAGTAAATGCATCTAAAGTAACTTTCAGCTTCTGGAATCATCAGAGACACATTCTCTAAATAATTCTTATATATAAAAAGCATTCTTCCACAATGTCTTTTGACATAAAGAGTTTATCTTCTCATAATTTACCAGTTTCTTCAAACTGTCTGTACAGCAGGATTAATCTAATTAGTTAATTAATTAATCCAGAGATAGAAGCACTGAACTAAACTGACAAGCATCATCAGCAATCATCAAAACCAAGTTCTGCCTTGTGAGAAAAGATCAGACCTCAATGTGAAAAAAAAGAATAATAAGACACAGAATCAGGAATACAGGAAATCTGCTTGTGGGAACCAAACCAGAAGTGGTGCCAAGTGGTTTCTGAGTCAAGGTTGAAAACACATGAGATCAGAACCAGAAGGCTAAGAGAAGGCCCACAGTTAGGCTCAGAGGCAGGAATCGGGAAGGAGAGTGAGACCCACAGACTAGGTCCTCAGAGCCTTAACACACACTTCATCTTCCACGGAATAAGAGTTAAAATGTCTCACTGTCAGTGCAGTTGTTGACATCATCTACTCAGCCTTCCAAATAAGGGAGCCCAAAACTTTGCTTTATTTCCTTCCTTTGAGTCTCATATATTTTCTTTAAATTCTGTATATGTTCTTTTATTCCATCAAGATCATTAGCTCTTTAAATGAAGACCTCCATAAATCTATCTCTTTTGCATTCCCTCTCAGTGACTTTACATGTTCAAAGGATGTTGTAGATTTCCAGAAGAATGGTGATAATGTTAATAATTGGATGCTTTTCCTCCAAAATATTATTAGATCAAGAATATTTCCATGTTGATTACATCATAACCTGGAGAAACAGTGTTGCCCCAAACATTACCTGACAATGTCGGAATTCTCTGTTTGGAGATTCTGAGTGTCCAAGGGTCCCTGTGTTAGTGCAGACACCAGTTAAATCAGTACCAACATCACCAGTTACATCAGCTAATGTTGGAAACTGACATGACGAACTGTGAGTTTCATGGTTTCTTGGGTTGAATGACTGTGCATAGAAAAGAATGGAGAAAAAAAAGAAGCTATTGTATTTGATGGCTAAGGCAAAATATTCTGACAAATATAACTCAGACTGTTGAATATTATGACATATTTGACCAAATAAGATCATTTGAAACCTGATTAAAGAACAAAAGAGGGACGCCTGGGTGGCTCAGTTGGTTAAGCGGCTGCCTTCGGCTCAGGTCATGATCCCAGCGTCCTGGGATCGAGTCCCACATCGGGTTCCTTGCTCCGCAGGGAGCCTGCTTCTCCCTCTGCCTCTGCCTGCCTCTCTGTCTGCCTGTGCTCTCTCTCTCTCTCTCTCTAACTAATAAATGAATAAAATCTTTAAAAAAA
>RCUC01146257.1:0-53525 GCA_003697995.1 Taxidea taxus jeffersonii | reverse complement strand
AGCAAACTTTCCTCAACATTTCTAACAGAAGATTCTTATTAAATCAAGGTAATGATTTTAAACATAAATCTACCTAACAGAGCTCTAAACTTAAGGAGTCAAATACAATTATTGTGGGAATAAATATATCAACTAGAGTTTTTATTTATGTTTCTTTAGTTAGATTAATAATTATTTTTAATAAAACAATTTCAGCCAGATAATAGAGGGTCTTTTCTATAAGAGGGTTTAAAACTCTATTCCGTTTTTTCTTTTTTATTAGTGAGGACAATGGCATGTTTTGCAAGTAAGCTTTCTATATCAATCTATTCCTACTCAAAGACAGACATGCTACACAAAAATCAAGAGTCAACACTGCAAAGGTTTTCAAGTATTTCCATTTTTCAGATTTTAGTCTGAAATGCTTGTGGGTATTTAGCAGAGCAGATGGCTCAAAAGGCTAAATATTTGTAGCTTAGCACTTTAAATAGAAACTATACCCTTTATAATAGAATAACTATAATAAAATGACTTCTGCGACAACAGACTGTTCTTATGTAACTATTTTGGGGTAGGAAGAAAATCTGTTTTATTTTAACAGTTTAAAATAAAGCAGAAAGTTTCAAATTAACAGTGCTTTAATTTCTAACTTGAATTTTATGTTACTCTTTTAGGATAAAATTCAAGAATGAATATAAAATAGCTAACAACTGGTTTCCTATCACCACTACTATGTCAGTATAACTTTTCAGACAAATTTCACCATTTTAAATGTTCCCTGGAAAATCAGGAATTACTTGGCCATGGCCAGGGCAAAGAGTTCTAATTCCATCTCTGCATAAAGTGACAGCAAATTCACATAAAGAGTTCTAAAGTTTGTAACCTGTTTCTGACTCCCATTAGCACAGACCCCAAAAAATCTATGGAGTTGTCTTTTTATACAATGACAGATCAAGATATTCACTTAATGCCCCACCAAGGATAGCCTATCTAATTATATTGA
Source organism: Taxidea taxus jeffersonii (assembly GCA_003697995.1). Taxonomy (NCBI): domain Eukaryota; kingdom Metazoa; phylum Chordata; class Mammalia; order Carnivora; family Mustelidae; genus Taxidea; species Taxidea taxus. The sequence goes on along the minus strand of RCUC01146257.1, from coordinate 52,543 downwards.
ATAAAATATATGTTTTCAAAAATGTATTTAAATATGGCTGGGATACTTGGAAACTAAAGAATTTTTAAAGAATACAAGAAAAAAGGAGGCAGAAATCCAGAGAGTTAAGAGTTCTGGGGCTAGTATTTGCTGAACCCTGATGGCATCTACTGGTGTGAATGTAGCCTACAGTTAGGTATTCAGTCCTTTTTTTTTTTAAGATTTTATTTATCTACTTGAGAGAGAAAAACAGAGAGCGGGAGAGCATAAGCAGGGGAAGCAACAGGAGAGGGAGAAGCAAGCTCCCTGCTGAGCAGGGAGACTGACACAGGGCCTTGATCCCAGAACCCAGGAATCATGACCTCAGTTTAAGGCAGATACTTAACTAACAGAGCCAGTCAGGCATCCCCAAGAGTCCCCCCCCTTTTTTTAAAGATATTATTTATTTATTTGACAGATCACAAGTAGGTAGAGAGGCAGGCAGAGAGAGAGGAGGAAGCAGGCTCCCTGCTGAGCAGAGAGCCCGATGCAGGGCTCGAACCCAGGACCCTGGGATCATGATCTGATCCGAAGGCAGAGGCTTTAACCCACTGAGCCACCCAGGCGCCCCAAGAATCCCATTTTTAAGGGTCCAGAATTTAGAGTTCAATCTGGATGTGAAGTCCTATTATTTAAAATCCACATACAAGAACCCAAATCATAAACTACGAAAAATAAACAAAACCCAAACAGGGAAGTGACAGAGATGCATGCCTGTCTGCCTGAGATCAGGATAGAATAGAAAGATATAAAAAGAGAAAAAAAGACTCCCCTGAGAATTGATAAACACAAAACAATATTTATGCAAGTTTATAGCCAATTCATACCACTCAAAAGTTTGCTGGTTTCAGATTGATACTACCTCCACCTACAATGTCAAATCACATTTCTTACAAAGGAATGAATTCCATACATTCAAAAGTCACCAAAACAAACAAAAAACTACCACAAAAAGTGCATGTAGAAAAATCAAACTATAGACTCTGACCTGAAAATACTATAAATATTAGAATTATTAGGTAAAGAACCTTAATATACTTAACAGGCCTAGAGAAAGTACTAAAGATAAGAACGCTGTCCAGGCATCTAAAGCAGCAAGAAAAAGAACAACAAACAAAACCTAAGGCCAACAGAAGAAGGGAAATAATAAAAATTAGAGCATAAATAAACGATATTAAAATTTAAAAAAACACCTGTAGAATAGATAAACGAAACTGAGAGCCTGTTCTTTGAAAGAATAAAATTGATAAATTCACAGCCAGACTAATCAGAATGAAAACAGAAAGGGCCCCAATAAATAAAATCAAGAGTGAAAGAAGAGAGATCACAACCAACACCACACAAATACAAACAATTGTAAGAGAACATTATAAAAAAATTTATGCCCATAAACTGAGCAGTCAGGAAGAAATGGGCAAATTCCTAGAAACACATATACTACCAAAGCTGAAACAGGAAGAAACAGAGAATCCGATACTTAACCATACTTAACAAAGAACTTACTTAACATACTTAACAAAGAACTGAATCAGTAATCAAAATATCCCAACAAACAGAAGTCCAGGATGACATGGCTTCACAATGGAATTCTACCAGACATTTAAAGAAGAGTTAACACCCAATCGTCTCAAATTGTTCCAAAAAATGGAAGACAGGTCTTGAGAAATGACACAGAATGCAGCAAAACAGGGTAAAAAATAGAGAAATTTTAAAACAAAGGTGAAGAAACATGGAGATTCATTGAGATAATTCTAAATACTATAAAAGTTCCAGAAGAGATAATAAAGAACAAATAGTCAAAGTCCTTTTATGAGATCCTGAAATGTCTTTATGGTCTGGAAGTGCAAAGGCAGGAACACATTCAAATGAAAAATTCATAATGATAAACTAACTCTGTAGTACTTGACTTCTATGAACTTTAAATTGTAAATGGCCAAACTTAACTATGTGTCCACTAATGCAATCTTTACTGACTGTCTACTATGGAAATAAGGTTACCAAATACACTAACAAGTCTAATAATTCATCACATGATGCCAAAATGCCAGCGTGTACAATAGGGACTAAGAGTTAACATAAAAATCAAACCTTTAGGGTTTACTTCCAATCCCCAAATCTACAACATAGTAATCTTTGTTCCTTTGATCCTCCACCCATTTACCTTGCATAAGTTGAAAATAATACCTTAAATATCACTTCAGGAAGCCTTCATTACAGGGTTCCCATAACTAGGAAAATTATTTGTCTTCTACAATGAAAACTGTGCAAGCTCTGGAACTGGATTTAAATGCTAGTTTCATCCACTGAGATGTGTAGCCTTGAGCAAAATACTTAATTTCTTTGACCTTTGGTTCCTTGCCTATTAAGTGGGAGCATTATTCAACTCAGGATTGCTGTTAAGTTTTTAATTATATTAAAAAATAATGGGATGCCTGGGTGACTCAGTGGGTTAAGCCGCTGCCTTCAGCTGGGGTCATGATCCCAGCGTCCTGGGATCGAGTCCCACATCGGACTCTCTGCTCGGCAGGGAGCCTGCTTCTCCCCTCCCCTCTCTGCCTGCCTCTCTGCCTACTTGCGTGATCTCTGTCTGTCAAATAAATGAATAAAATCTTAAAAAAAAAAATAATGTGTATAACATAGTAAGCACCCAAAAAATATTCTCATTCTCTGTGCTTCTATAGTACTATATACACCAGTTACAAACAGAATGTTACCTAGAGTGACTGCTAAAGACAAGATCTCCAGGAAAATGTCATCAAAAATGACTAAAATCATACTTGAAGCAATAAAAAGAAATCTAATATTGGCTACATGAGAGAGTCCCAAACTTTCTCATTTCTCATTTCAGGACGCTCTTAGTGTATCAGTAATTTTTTTAAATTAAAAAAAAAATTTTTTTTTAAGATTTTTATTCCTTTATTTGACAGAGACCACAAGTAGGCAGAGAGGCAGGCAGAGAGAGAGAGGAGGAAGCAGGCTCCCTACCGAGCAGAGAGCCCGATGCAGGGCTCGATCCCAGGACCCTGGGACCATGACCTGAGCTGAAGGCAGAGGCTTTAACCCACTGAGCCACCCAGGCGCCCCAATTTTTTAAATTTTTATATAAAGATATAATGTAACCCCACCACCCTCTCTCATCACCCCTCCCCCCAACCCCCTCAGTTTGTTTTATGACATTAAGAGTCTCTTTTGGTTTGTCAGTGTATCAGTAATTTTTAATGGCATTCCCAAGTCAAAAGAACTATAGTTCTGTTTCTTAAATAGTCAGTTGTAAATAACATATATACATTTTTATGTCCTAAAATTTAGTATCTATTTTTTGAAATCACAAAAATTAAAAGAAAAATAAAATTTCAACTTTATTATTAAATAACCATAATTACTTACTAATGGATGGGTATATCTGTTGAGTCCTGCACATATTCTAAATCCTTGGAATCGTTATTTTTTTTTAGATTTCATTTTTTAATTTGAGACAGAGAGAGAACGAGAGCCCCTGCACACACAAGGTGGGGGAGAGGCAGAGGGAGAGGGACAAGCAGACTCTGCTGAGCAGGGAGCTTGAGGCAGACTTGACCCCAGGATCCTGCGATCATGCCCTGAGCCAAAGTCAGACACTTGAGCCACCCCATGAGCCCCAACCTTGGAATCATTACTTAGTGCATGTTAAACAATACTACTGAGTACAACTTAGCTATAAGGCATCTATTTCCATGGAACAAAAACTATTCCTGAAACTAGTTAAAAAAAAAAAAACTACTTATGACAATTTTAATATTACTTTTCTACTGTCATTTAAGTTTTGTGGCCTTTCATATCTTCCAAATAAGCCTTGGCATACTAACTTTTTTGTCTGCCCACACATCATCCTCCCCAGTATTTTCCTTTAAAAACAATACCAGAATTTCTACTTCTAACTAAGATAGAATAATAACAAAGACTGGATTTTCCCTATTGCCTAAAACAACTAAAAAATTCAGGCAAAATATACAAAACTATGGTTTTCAAAGAATGAAACTCAGGCAGTGATGGATGGTGAAGCCAGAGAGATGGAAAACAGATGAGCCTTCTGATTATCCCCATTTTAAATCCTTGAGAGAATTTCCAGGTTCCTGTAATAGGAAAAGATACCAAAGTTGAACCCAGCAGACTCCACATTGAGGAGACTGAGTACAAGGGAATCACATTCAGGCAAAAGCCCAAATCCTATGATAAAACTGTAAGTCCTTCCCACCACAGCACCCCAGTTCCTCTGGTATATATCCTTCCTTGTTGTAGCAATCAGTACGCTTATCAATATGACATGAAGTTGAGGTTTTTTAAAATTAACTTAACCACGGGCTCCTGGGTGGCTCAGCTGTTAAGCAGCGGCCTTCAGATCAGGTCATGATCCCAGGGTCTTGGGATTGAGCCCCGCATCAGGCTCCCTGCTCGGGAAGCCTGCATCTCCCTCTCCCACTCCCCCTGCTTGTATACCTTCTCTTGCTGGCTGTCTCTCTCTCTCTCTCTCTCTAATAAATAAATAGAATCTTTAAAAAAAAAAATTAACTTAACCAGGAGTGATGCAGTATATGACACTCTTGGTGACTGCCAGCTAGTGGGCTTTCATAAATCAATATGCTGACAAAAAATTCAAAAGTTTTTCACTGCTTTTACAATCTTGGTAAGAGATAAGACCAAAATTACAATATATATATATATATAAAAATTTCCATAAGAATCTCTTGTTCCATACCAAGAAAAAGGTAATTGTCATTTTTCTGAGAAACCATTGATGATTAGTGCCCACAAAAGACCTAAGTTTTATTTTCCATACATCCCATCTTCTTTACCATTGCTAAACTGATCTTAAATGCAAATTTAATCATATTATACCCCTACTCAAATGCTCATATAAGGTTAACATAAAATAAAACACAAAGATTGTAGGTGTTGTATTTGATAACTATTGACAATTACACATACTTGTGAAATTACACCCAAACAAAATATGACATTCCCATCAACCCAGAAAGTATAAACATGACCTTTTTCAATAAACTCTCTCTCCCTTAGAGAATTATTTTCAGATTTCTATCACCATAAATTGGATTACATAATCTTTTTTCATAACCTTTGTATTATGTAATTTACTCAACTTGTTTTTTGGTTTTTAGATGAGATTGCAACTTTTTACATATAAACCAGATATTTGTACATATTTTTTCACAGATGGATCAGTAAATTGTTTATAGTGGCTTGTAAAAAAGTCGGGATTTTTCGCTCAGCTATATGTATGTATATTTTTATTTTTTTATTATAATGTTCAGTTATCCAACATATAGTACATCATTAATTTTTGATGTAGGTTCAATAATTCATTAGTTGCAAATAACACCCAATGCTCACAAGGATTTTCTGATAATAACTACTGTTTTATGAAATATCTGACTTCATAAGAGGAAATATGCTATATAAATGCAAACTAGAACATAAAATCATTATCTCATTAAATAGCACCTTGTGACATTTCATTCTCCAGCCAATAATAATTAAGAGATTCCACAGTATCTTTGGAAAAGATTGCCCAGTAAGTGTCATTAGGCATAGAAAAATATAAAAAGGGATTCATTACTGGGTTGATTTGCTCATCACTAATGGTAAAAAAAATATATACTAGATCTTCATCAGAACTCAATTTATAACACCATCATCTTCTAACTAGAATTTGCTGTGAATTTAATTAAGTTCTGCCCTTTACAAATTTCAAAATTCTTCTAACTTCTGCTATTATGCTGCTACTGACACCCGCCTGAGAGCCTGGAGTGTTAATTACTCCAAATTTTTCTGGCATAAAGCTAAAAAGAAAGCACTGTAGTACACGTTTAAGAATAGTGTATTTTTATTAATTTAACAGACAGTAATAAGGCATATTTGTCTTCCAAAGAAGTGTTTACTTTGTGGCATTACTTGATAATTTACACTCTAATTTTAAAAAGGTTTAGCTATAGCTGTTACTTGTATGTCTTTCAGTTAAAGTAGTTGATTGAGAGCTGATGACGATATTATTAAGATGCTAAGGACCAGATTTATCAACATGGCACATTGTAAATGTTAGGTAAAGTGAAAATTGTAATAATAAGTTGTTAGAAGGACTTTACTGACCTATTAAGTGCCACGTATGAACTATATGACTATCCTGTGATTTTATGCTAAACATTAAAAACTGAAATATTTTCTCCTAAAAAAACTACAGCAAAACTTTAGTCTAGATTTAATATTCTGTACTCAAAAAAGAATGTAAAAATGGGATAATTAAAACACTGTCCTTTTCACACTGAAAATCATTATTTACAAGGATCAACTACCACAATATGAGGCACACTATTTTCTAATGAATGCAAAGATGAGAGAGGGGAAAAAAGAACTAAATAAAGACCCAACTAAGTCACCATCCAAGAAAGCAACTACATACACCTTAAACTTGACAGTTTAACAACATTTAAGCTTACCAAGTATCTTAGTCAGCTTATGTTGCCATAATAAAATACCATAGATTAGGCAGCTGAAACAACAGGAACTAATTTTTTCACACTTCTAGAGACAAAAAATCTGAAATCAGGGTACCAGCATAGTTGGTTTCTGGCGAGAGCTCTCTCTCTCTCTCTCTCTCTCTTTTTTTTTGTAATTTTTTTCAGTGTTGCAAGACTCATTGTTTATGTACTACACCCAGTGCTCCATGCAATATGTGCCCTCCTTAATAACCAGCACCAACCCCACACCTGTCCAAAACCCCCAGTTTGTTTCTCAGAGTCCACAGTCTCATGGTTTGTCTCTCCCTCCGATTTTCCCCAATTCACTTCTCTCCATCTCTCAATTTCCTCCATGTTATTCCTTATGCTCCACAAGTAGTGAAACCATATAATAACTGACTCTCTCTACTTGACTTACTTCACACAGCATAATCTCTTCCAGTCCCATCCATGTTGATACAAAAGTTGGGTATTCATCCTTTCTGATGGAGGCATAATATTCCACTGTACATATGGACCATATCTTCTTTATACATTCGTCTGTTGAAGGGTATCTTGGCTCTTTCCACATTTTGGCGATTGTGGCCATTGCTGCTATGAAAACTGGGGTACAGATGGCCCTTCCTTTCACTACCTCTGTATCTTTAAATACCCAGTATTGCCACTGCAGGGTCATACGGTAGCTCTATTTTTAATTTCTTAAGGAATTTCCACACTGTTTTCCAAAGTGGCTACACCAACTTGCATTCCCACCAACAGTGTAAGAGGGTTCCCCTTTCTCCACATCCTCTCCAACACTTGTTGTTTCCTGTCTTGTTGATTTTGGCAATTCTAACTGGTATAAGGTGGTTTCCCAGTGTGGTTTTCATTTTAATCTCCCTTGTGACTAATGATGATGAACATGTTTTCATGTGTCTGTTAGCCACTTGTATGTTTTCTTTGGAAAATTGTCTATTCAAGTCTTCTGACCATTTTTTGACATGATTATCTATTTTGTGTGTGTTGAGTTTAAGAGTTTCTTCTTCCTTTTTTTTTTTTTTTTTAAGATTTTATTCATTTATTTGACACACAGAGAGAGATCACAAGTAGGCAGAGAGGCAGGCAGAGAGAGGGGGAGAAGCAGGCTCCCCGCTGAGCAGGGAGCCCGATGCGGGGCTCTATCCCTGGACCCTGAGATCATGACCTGGGTCCAAGGCAGAGGCTTAACTCACTGAGCCACCCAGGCACCCCGAGTTTGAGGGTTTCTTTATAGATCTTAGATATCAGCCCTTCATCTGTAGTGTCATTTGCAAACTCTTTTCCCATTCCTTGGGTTGCCTTTTTGTTTTGTTGACTGTTTCCTTTGCTGTGCAGAAGGTTTTGATCTTGATTAAGTCCTAAAAGTTCATTTTTGCTTTTGTTTCCTTTGCCTTTGGAAACATGTCTTGAAAGAAGTTGCAGTGGCTGATGTTGGAGAGGTTACTGCCTATGTTCTCCTCTAGGATCTAGATAGATTCCTGCCTCACATTGAAGTCTTTTATCCATTTTGAGTTTATCTTTGTGTATGGTATAAGAGGATGGTCGAGTTTCATTCTTCTACACATAGCTGTCCAATTTTCTCAGCGCCATTTATTGAAGAGACTGTCTTTTTTCTGCCGGATATTTTTTCCTGCTTTGTCAAAGATTATTTCACCATAGAGTTGTGGGTCCGTATCTGGGCTCTCCACTCTGTTCCACTGGTCTATGTATCTGTTTTTGTGCCAGTACCATGCTGTCTTGGTGATCACAGCTTTGTAGTAAAGCTTGAAACCAGGCAATGTGATGTCCCTAGTTTCGTTTTTCTTTTTCAACATTTCCTTAGCAATTCAGGGCCCCTTCTGGTTCCATACAGATTTTAGGATTGTTTGTTCCAGAAAGCTCTCTCCTTGTCTTGCCTGGCCACCTTCTTGCTGTGTCTTCACTTGGTGGCACTCTAATCTCAGACTTTCAGTTTTAATGCAAAAGCATGCACTAGGTTAAAGCAATCCTCACATTCCAACACCTTGCCAAACTGAGTGATCATCTTAGGATGTTACCTAAGCCAGCCAATACAGAGTAAATCTATGGTCTTTCATGGGGAATTCAGAGATATAAAGGGTTTTTTTCTTAATCTCATTAACTTGAAATTGCTTTCACTCTGTCAGCTTGAAAGAGGGCAGAGTTGAGAGGAGTACAAAAAGTAAACAATCCACTAATCAATCAAAACAAAAAACACAGTTTGAACTCTGGTTAAACCATACTTAAAGCCTAACTACCTATAGATGTAAATTTTGTAAACCAATATATTCATTTTATTGTTTAAGCCAATTTGAGTTACATTTTATTGTTCTCTAGATGGTAAGACCATAGAAAATTAACTTTCTCTTAGAATAATAATTTTAGAAAAACCTAAGATTCAAACTGTCACACAGAAGAGTAAAGAAAAGCAACTTGGCTGATAGAAAACAAAAGCAGGGGTGCCTGGGTGGATCAGTGGGTTAAGGCCTCTGCCTTCTGCTCAGGTCATGATTCCAGGGTCCTGGGATCAAGCCCCGAATCAGGCTCTCCACTCAGCAGAGAGCCTGTTTCCTCCTCTCTCTCTCTGTGCCTGCCTGTCTGCCTACTTGTGATCTCTGTCCGTCAAATAAATAAATAAATTTTAAAAATCCTAAAAAAAAAAAAAAAAAAAAAAAAGAAAATGAAAGCATTATTTTATCACGCCATACCATATTTTCTGATTTACAATTTGCCACAAAAACTGTCATTTAATCAATTATTTATCTACTAAACAACACCAGCAAAGGATGGGAGTACCAAATTTGTAGTTACCAGCTATGGTTTATGGTATATATATATGTATATGATGTCATATCCTTACTTAGTACCTGTCAGCTTTCTTTTCATATGCCAGCAAACAAATACAAAGAACTTATTAACTCTTACGCAACATTCCAGAATTGCATTCATAATTAATTCATTTTCCTTATCTTTGAGAGTTAGAGGGGTTCCTGATGCCAGGACTCTACTCAACAAACTAGAAAGAACCCAACTCCTCTGAATTTGTGGGAGAGTGTTTTATAATAAAATTTATAAAGTTTTGTTTCATTTAATCTTAGGAGTTGCTCTACAACACAAAGAAATCTAAGACAAAAAGTATAATTCATTGAATTTAATCTATATATTGTCCAAATATTTTGCAATAGATTCATATGTATCCTTTCCCCATCTTAATTGATCCTAAGCCAACTATCTTAAACTGCAACATATTCTTTTCATTCTTGGTTCATTTGCCTACTTATATTTTTACATAATTACAAAAGTAGTATGTGTATAAATTGCGCTTTTTAATTTTTTATGTATTTCTTCCTATGATACTGTAATATTCATAATTATAAATTTTAATGGTTATGTAATGATCCACTTAACAGATAAACAGTAATTAATTTTTTTTAATTTTAAGATTTTATTTATTTATTTGATAGAGAGCACAAGTAGGCAGAGAGGCAGGCAGAGAGAGAGGGGGAAGCAGGCTCCCTGCTGAGCAGAGAGCCCAATATGGGGCTCGATCCCGGGATCCTGGGATCATGACCTGAGCTGAAGGCAGAGGCTTTAACCCACTGAGCCACCCAGCCGCCCCAATAAACAGTAATTTAGATGGTGATCTATATTTACATATTGTCACATTTAATATCAAAATGTAGAAATAAAAGATAAATTTATGGAAATTTTTGGATTATTTCCTTAGGAAAAATAATCAAAAACTAATTTTTTAAAATGATTTCTTCATTTATTTGACAGAGGAAGAGATATAGAGAGAGAGCATGAGTTGGAGGGGTAGAGGGAAAGGCAGGGAAAATTTCAAGCAGACTCAGCCCTGAGCACAGAGCTAGATGCAGGGGTCCATCACAGAACCCTGAGATCATGACCTAAGCTAAAACCAAGAATCAGATGCTTAACCAACTGCACCACTCAGGCACTGAAAATTAAATTACTGAACCAAATCATAAAATAGTTTTATAACTCTTGATGCCAAATTTCCTTATAAATTTGTATGATTTACATGGCAACTAGCAATATCCAATGCATCAATTTTTATCACAATAGTGCAACTGTTAACATTTTCTGAAACTCAAGGATAATTGCTGAAAATATATCCTATAATAGTATTACCATAATGTTTCTTAAGAAATGCAAAGTTGGGGGTTTTACCCATTCTATTTTTTTTAAAAGATGTTATTTGTTTATTTGACAGAGAGAGACACAGCCAGAGAGGGAACACAAGCAGGGGGAAAGGAAGAGGGAGAAGCAGGCTTTCCCGAAAGTAGGGAGCCCTGTGTGAGGCCAAATCCCAGGACCCTGGGATTATGACCTGAGCCGAAGGCAGACACTTAATGACTGAGCCACTCAGGCACTCTGGGTTTTACCCATTCTAACAAATCAGAATCTCTCAGCTATGACCTAATTATATATAATATAAGAAAATTTTAACATTTGTATAATAAAATTGCACAATAAAGCTGGAGAACTATTTTAATAATAGTTAAAGTATGAGAAGGCAACAAGTATGATTATTGCCTTCTCAGAATATATAAATAATTCAAGTTACAGAATCTATTCTAAGAGCTTTTACTTGTATTATCTCATTTAGGCATACTATCCTATGTAGTAGGTAAGATGATTATCTCAGTTTTACAGATATGGAAACTAAGTCTCAGTGGTTAAGAAGCACAACTAAGTAAAAAACATACTATTTCAATCCAGGTTATCAAGCTCTTAACTATTATGTTATACTGCCTTTCTTATGTCAATTATTTTCCCAGTTACTATTCCACCATAAATCATTCATTCCCTTAACAGATGTTTTACCAGTCGGCAAGGGAGGAGATCTGATTAAACTGGGTACAGAAAACATAAAGCAGTAGAAAATAAAGAGAGAAAATAAAAATGTAGGGAGTATAAAATAGAATACAAAATACAAGGAGAAATAATATCTGTCAAGAACCTCAAAAAATACACATATACTATTTTTATATTCACATATGTATAAAAAAGACATATCATGACATAGTTAACTAGCCCCTTCCGAAAGGTGATGTTGCACAGACTAAGATTAGCTCCAGTGTAACACTGACTCATATAACACAAAAAGTGTTTTGGAAAATAGACTTCTAAGATACAAATAGTGAACACATTATGGGATTTATAAACAAAGAAGAGCAAGTTAGTATATGATGACTAGAATCTACAAGGCATTTATTTGTATTTGTAGAGGCAATCGTAGTATTTAAACAAGTTGACATAAAGATATCAAAGAATTTTTGGAATATGAATAACTTAGAACCAATGGTGACTTAGAAGAGTAATCTGTAAAGTATATATAATAGCATTAATACTCTCTGTGCTTTTCTGCAACCAGTCCATTTCATGTACACTACTGTCAGTTAATCATCCTTATGACAACTGTAAACATGCATTTTCTGCTGAGAATTTCAAGTCCTTCCTCCAAGTTTCTCATTCCTTTCATAATGCTTTGAACATTCATTACTCCCCAAACAATTCTTATTCTTTTTTTTTTTTTTGTATAACCACAACTGTGTACCTGTAATCCAGTTATCTCTGGATATTGATGAATCAAATACTCTCTCCTAAATGAAACCTCCAGCAATAAGGAGATTCGCCCTTTTTAAAATACTCTATACCGTGGGGCCTGGGTGGCTCAGTTGGTTAAGCATCTGCCTTTGATAAGGGAAAAACTATATTCTAACATGGCCAACTAAAGCAGCAAGGGAATTCCAGTCCCTGACTCAAAGCCCTTCTGGGTTCTTCTTTCCTACCCCATTGTCCAGTGCACCAAAAGTGCCAAGTATGTGGAAGGAGAAGGGTATAAATTACCCTCCCTGCTTGTGCTTGGGGCTCAGACCTTTGGAGAACAGTCTCCTCTGAGCCTACTTAACAGGTGTTAAGTATTAAACTAACCTCTGATCCTCCAGAGTCTCTGAGTGTGTTTGGTTCTTCCATCAGGATCCAGTCCAGGTTCTGTAACCTTCATTCAGCTCAGGTCATGATCTCAGGGTCTTGGGATTGGCTGGTATAGGGCTCACTGCTCAATGGGGTATGTGCTTCTTCCTGCCCTCTGCCCCTCCCCACTGCTCCTGCTCTCTCTCTCTCAAATAAACAAAATCTTCAAAAAAAAAAAAAATGCCCTATACTCTTTTTTTTTGAAGATTTTATTTGTCAGAGAGAGAAAGCGAGAGAGCACAAGCAGGGGGAACAGTGGGCAGAGGGTGAAGTAGGTTCTCTGTTGAGCAAAGAGCCTGATGTGCCACTCAGTCTCAGGACTTTGGGATCATGACTTGAACCAAAGGCAAACACTTAACCCACTAAGACATCAAGGCATCCCTCTATACTTGTTTTTTTGTTTTGTTTTAAGATTTTATTTATTTATTTGTGAGAGAGAGAGCACACAAGCAGGCAGAGGCAGAGAGAGAAGCAGGCTCCCTGCTGAGCAAGAAGCCAATGTGGGACTCAATCCCAGGACCCTGGGATCATGACCTGAGTGGAAGGCAGCGGCTTAAAGACTGAGCCACCCAGGTGCCCCTCTCTACTTGTTTTTGGTATGTAATAAGTGGGAGGGCCAAAACTTTAAAAATTAGGTATTCTTACTTCATTAGGAAAATAACTAAGTATGAGAGGCTGTCAAGCAATGAAGAAACATACTGAACAAAACGAGGATCCTCTCCTCAGACTGCTTTCAATCCCATAAAAAGTCCAATCCTGTTTTATATTATCTTCTTTTATATTTTAAAGAATAGTTTTTAGAAAAAGTGCTAATCTTTCATTAATCTAAATCTGTAGGAATACTTTTCAGACCATAAGGCCATGACAAGAATTTTACTGATACAATGAGGCATTATATATTATCTTCGTATACAAATTAATTGAGAAAGAAGCATTTTAAATGATATGGAAAACAAAGGCAAAGGAAATGTAAATAAAATTAAATTTCCTGGGGGCACCTGGGTAGCTCAGTGGGTTAAAGCCTCTGCCTTTGGCTCAGGTCAGGATCTCAAGGTTTTGGGCTCCAGTTCCTCATCAGGCTCTCTGCTCAGCAGGGAGCCTGCTTCCCCCCTCCCTCTGCTTGCCTCTTTGCCTACTTGTGATCTGTCTGTCAAATAAATAAATAAAATATTTTTTTTTCTTTTAAAGAGTACCACTTTTTTTTTTTAAGATTTCTTTTTTTTTTATTCATTTATTTGACAGACAGCACAAGTAGGCAGAGAGGCAGGCAGAGGTAGAGGGAGAAGCAGGCTCCCCGCTGAGCAAGGAGCCAGATGCGGGACTCGATCCCAGGATCCCGGGATCATGACCTGAGCTGAAGGCAGCAGCTCAACCAACTGAGCCACCCAGGCGTCCCTAAATAAAATCTTTTTAAAAAATTAAATTTCCTTATAACTTGCAGCCCATTAACAAATACTTGAGACAGGCAAGGCAGGACCTTCCTCCAGGAACTCCCAACTGTTTTAATGTTAATATCTTGCTAAAGGAAAAACAACCTTAACCTGACAATAGCTAAGCTTCCAGGATCCTGTAAATCTTTAACATACGAAAATCCTTTTGGAGGTTCCTTTGTCTCTACCCTGACAAACTTAAAAGTAAATAATCAACTGCTCCTCACAATCCCAGGGCAGCTTTTTTACCCAATCACCTTCTTTGCACCAAAAATGTTTCAAGTGTTCTTTCTTGACCATTCACTCCTGGAACCACCAAATGACATCATTTTAGTACCCAACGTGGGGCCCAAGTCTTCTCTTCTCCACTCTGAACCTTGTGAAAACTCAGTGTATCCTTCCTCTTTTCTTCCTTTACTTTCATTTCAGGGGCTTTTTAGGAAGCACAGTCTTACTGGAACACTTCCATGTCAATTACTCAGGTTCCAATCCTCTAGTCCATGGCTTCTCTACAGGGATAAATTAAAAGCCTGCCTTTTGGCTGGAAGCTATTACTCTGGCCAGAAGGGCAAAAAGATCCAGAAACTTGATGCCCTCTCTTTATTCCTTTTTTTTTTAAAGATTTTATTTATTTATTTGAAAGAGAGTGAGCAAAAGAAAACAAGCACAAGTTGGGTGGTGAAGCACAGGCGAAGGGAGAGGCAGATTCCCCGCTGAACAGGGAGCCTGACAGGGCTGGATCATGGGACTGTGGGATCATGACCTGAGCAGAAGGCAGATGCTTAACCAATTGAGCAATCTAGGCACCCCCTCTTTATTCCTATTCCTATACAAAGTAGTCACTCTTGGGCATAGGACAGCCACCTAAGTCACTAGCACACCTGCCAATCTCAAGACTCCCATGTGAGGTTTTCTCCTCATTGTTATAATGTGATCCCCTCCACATCTCTGGAAGAGCCACTTCTGACCACAAGAACTCCACTGAGAGCCAGTCAAAACCAGTATAAAATTGAATTAAAATCCAGCCAGGGACATTTCCTAGAGAAATCGGCTGTAAGGACTACATGTGTTGGAATATCACTTAGACCATGATGGATTTCTACTTTTACTATTTCAATGTTCTACTAACAAATTAAAAATTGGGTAATTTCCCTTTGTAAAACTAACCTAGTGTTTTCCATGAGTTAAAAATGGTGGGTTCTTCACAACATGGCATGGAAAGGCAAAGCATGGCACAGTGTTTCGGTAATTCAACAGCACTGATTTGTAGCCTACGATTCAATGAGGAAGCAGGGAGATACTAGCATTCTCTCCCACAGGAAAGGGTGGTGATCACAGCAATTTTGTTCAAGGGATGCCTGAAGTTCCTTTGACAACAGGAACCTCTAACATATACTGCATGGGACACCACCTGGGAGACTTGAGGGGGAAAAAAACTGATCTTCTTTTGTAATACTGCATGGCCTCGGTACTCCCTACAAGATGAGGAAAATGGCCCAATAATGGGACATTAAACTTTAATATGATCTATCAGTTAGAATTCTCCAGCAGAAAAACAGGGCAAATTGACAGATACACCCTTATGTCCTGGTCTTCGTGTCTCTGTATCAGGACCCCAACCTAACAGCCTCATGCAGAATGTGTTTGGCCACTAACCAATCTAAGAAACTCCCTGCTGAGGTACTGGATGATTGTCTAAACAGGGCTCCTCTGAATAAACCCAGGCTGCTGGAGGAAACACAGGTCATTCCTGATGAAAGGAACACGGACTCTCCCTCACTGCTTCTCCTAATGGACCCAGGTTATTCTAGCTACATGTGGGGGCTTGTCCCTCATTCATTTCCTGGGTTAATGGTTATGACCATTGGAGCCAATTATGTCTGGTTAATCAAACTTGGGAAGGGGACTTTAAGGAATATTCTCAAGAAGCTGCTTGGAAACTCCTTTTGTTTTGGGGAAGTTCTCTCTCTTCTTTGGCCCGAGATGGACAGCCTATTTCAACTTGGTGGAAAGAAAATCTGTCTTATCTGCCCAAGCTGATGAGCTTTAGGACAGGCAGTCCTCTTTGTCTGCCCTCTGGGCTTTTATTGGCCTCCATCCCTCCTGTGGGCACCTCCCCTTTTCCACCTTTCCCTCCCCACATCCTGTTTCTGCAACACTTAGGTGCAGTCTGACTCCTATTCCAACCTCAGTTTCTGGGGCACCACTGGCCCTTCCTCCTCCCCTCACTGTCAAGAAGTAAAAAGCACCCCCCTTAAACATACCCCACCCACTTGAGATTTTCCCACCAGTGCCCCAGGAAAAAACTGACAATGGAAAACAAACTTTTTAAAAAAATTTTTTTATAAACATATAATGTATAATTAGCCCCCAGGGGTACAGGTCTGTGAATCGCTAGGTTTACACACTTTACAGCACTCACCATAGCACATACCCTCTCCAATGTCCATAACCCCACCACCCTCTCCCTACCCACCCCCCACTACGGTTGTCCCTCAGTTTAACAAACTGACTTTTAAGTAGAACCAGCTGGAACATAATTAAGTATTCAAGATAATTTAATTTGTTGGATTAACTAAGATAGGTATGTCTTTAAAGTTATCAACATTAAATATGAAACTTATGCTACCCAGGTTTACTAAGGGTCAAATAAACTCACAATTTCTGTTGCAATTTGTCAGCAAAAAGATGACTTAAAATGATGGTTAATTTTATCTGTCTCAAAGTTTTTAACAGTAGTTATTAAGATGGCTTTTAAAGTCTATAACCTGAAACTTTAAGGTTTTTCATCAATAATAAATTGGATTGAGTTCACTGGACATCTGAGACTTTTCCAAATGAAATAAAATGCTTTAGCATTTTATTATTAGCTTTATTAGCATTATTAGCACTGATCACTGAATGTAGGCTTCTGCTTTTAAGTTCTTATTGCAGAGAACCTAAAGATACTTGGATCTGTTAGCAAACACAATTTGTGCTTTATTATAAGATTGTACTATAGAAAAACATGTTTTAAAATTATGAAACGTATGCAGAAATTTGCCATTCTGAATGTATTTCTGGTGTAACAGACAGTTCACAATTGGTTACTACCTAGTGTTGGGCCGGCGGGATCGGGAAACCCAGGGGAGACAACAAAATGGCAGCCGATCCTCCATCTTGCCACCTTCACCCCGAGACCTCCCTCGGGACTTTCTGCCACGGGCAGTTCCTGCGTCCAAGGACCGCCCAAGGACACGTCATCTCGGGGAAAACAGAACCTATGCAGGAAACAGAAACTAGACTAAACCAAAGACCCCACACCATATAAGGCCATGTATGAGCCTCACTCCATGTATACCACCCCACCCTCACCCTATAAAAACCTGCCCATTACCTCCCTGGGCTCAACTTCCCCGGCCTACTCCCTTACGAGCCGCGGAACCTCACTAGAGGGTGCTTCCATTAAAGCTTGCCTCCAACCTACTTGCCTGGCTCCTCACCTTCACTTTCTCGCCTCCGACTGGAACCTGACACCTAGTTTTCACTGGTGAGGAAAGTTTCTAAGAGTTAAAATTCTTCTGCCAACTCTTATTAAGACTGATGGGAATATGGAAAGCAACTCGTTATGTAAAAATGCTGTAGAAGGTTTATAAAGGGAAATGTCTGGAAAGGAACTTTATAGTGGTCAGGACTAAAGCTGAAATGAATGCATTTTAAAAGTACACTGGTATAAGATTGAAATTCTGGTTTTCTCTCTGTCAAAAACACAAAGTTTTCTTGGATTGTTGGTCTGATATAGATAAGAAAATGTAAACAAGTGTTTTTTCCTCTATTGTCTGCCTGGAAAACCAAAGTTTCTTACATTTTGTCTTTATCAGGTCTTTAAGACAGTTAACATGTCTCAATATTTAAAAGCAAAGTTTTGCTAACAAGTATATAACCCTACATATTTGCCTTTGGAATCTCTTATTGCCAACTTGGTTAAATAAGTAAGTTTTAAGTTTTATAATGATCTGTAATACTATTTAGGCATGTGCTTTAAACTTTCTGGCATTTTTAACAAACTTCCCTGGGATTTTATTATAAATGAAGTCTTTTTGAGTAAATAGGCCTTTTTATTTGGTATGTTAAGTTGCTCTGGAAGCACTGTTAAACAAATAATAAGCATTGTTATGTTTGTGTAAATGCTGTAACTATTCTAGAAATTATATGCAATATCTAAACTTTAGTATGAGGCAGTCACTTTCAGTTTATTGAAGTGTTAGGTGTCACAGAAATAACTGAATTTCCTTGCCAGCTATATATTATGTACTCTTATCAGATCTTTAACCATGTCCATTTTTTAATCTTTTGTCATTTATAGTTATTGTTCTTATTCTCTTCTAAAACATGTTTCATCTTCAAGGAGATTCATAAAAAGGGCTTTGACAAATAAAGGTTTTTGATATCTTTAAAATCATAAAACTAAAATTGGTAAAAATTTCCAGAACTAACTAAAAGCTGCATTCAAACTGAACAAGAATTAGTAACATGAAACTAAATGAACTGAGGGAGATGATTATAGCTTTTGTGACTTGTGCTTGAAACATTGCTGGTTCTCGAATGTTTTCTCTTCCAGATTAAGGAAACTTCCTTGTAAGATATGCATGACTTACAGAAATATGAGAAGATATTCTATTGTGAACAGTTTGAAGCATTTAACTTTTCTCTCTACCCTAACCCTCTGCAATTCAGAAACTCTCAGTGAATATCCTAACTTTCATGGTAATCATAGTTATTTGCATAAGTTCAATAAGAATCTATTCCTGTAATAGGACACCACTGGAAACATTGGTTATTTTACCAAGGCTTTGAATGGAATGTCATATTTGAGAGACATGCACAGACTCAGATATGACCATACAGCATTAAGGAACCAAGGTTGACTTTATGAAGCATGAAGTCAATAGAGCTCATTGGAAATGTTGGCCTGATACTTTGCCTACAGAGTTCCCAGAGGCCTTACCAGGCACATAAGGAATGCCACTTTCTAGCAGGTGCAGGAACCTCAGGTTATTTGGGGGACATCCAGAAGAGGAATTCACCCAAATCTACAGGTATTGCAGGCATGTCTGCTGGCAACTATTTGGCTTGGATTCTGGCCTGGAGAGGCTACTAAAAGTTCAATTGAGATTCCTTATAAAAGTTCCAGCAAAGCAGATTTTAAAATATCTACATGATCAATCACTATTCTTGGTGAGTTTATGTAAATAATTAGTCCAAGCTTTTTAAAATTGGACTTGCTTTTCAAATGAATTATTATTGATTTGACTATCTATGATTAAAATGAGGATGATTATAGAGAGAAAATGTTTTAATAACCCATCTTTGTAGATACTCGATTTTAAGCACTTAAGACACAACACACTGGGGCACCTGGGTGGCTCAGCGGGTTGGGCCTCTGCCTTTGGCTCAGGTCATGTTCTCCAGGTCCTGGAATCGAGCCCCACATCAGGCTCTCTGCTCAGCAGGGAGCCTGCTTCCTCTCTCTCTCTGCCTGTCTCTCTGCCCACTTGAGATCTCTCTCTGTCAAATAAATAAATAAAATCTTAAAAAAAAAAAAAAAGACAAAAGACACTGAGTTTGTAATATGCTCCAACCATTAACTTGTATTTTTCATTTCCATAAAGGTGCCCCTTATTAATTACCTGATTACCTGCTAAACAAAAAGAGTATATGATAGTTAACACCACTTGCCACACAATTAAGGCTTTAAATGACTGTCAAATGGTATTAGATATTTTAACTGCTGTACAAGGAGCAACTTGTGCTATCATAAAAATAGAATGTTGTATATACATTGTAGCTATTGCAAAAATGTAACAGGACTGCTAAAAGATATAAATATTTAAATTGACACTTTAAATGATCTATTTCCTTTAGTGATTGGTTAAACTCCTAGACTGGAAGAAGATTTTGGTCAGCTATCAAAGGCCTTTTTTATTGGGCTTCTTTTTCTCATAATAATAACCTTATTTTGTTGTTTCTGGTGTCTCCCTTGCTGGTGCCAAGACTCCTTCGCTGCCAAGAGATGATCCTTTCTACTCGAGAAAGTTCATTTTTGTTGTCTATCTTGGATTCTGCTGCCCCTGCCTTTGGTAATTGCTATATATGTTCCCCCAACTGACCAATGTTGAGCTACAGGTAGGAACATCTCTACTCATTTCTTTCAGAAGAAGTTACAGAAGACCTTTCACCTTCAACAACCTTAAAAATTAAAAGGTCAAAATTTTTCAGGGGGAATGATGTGGAAAACAAATGCAAAAGGAAACGTAGATAAAATTAAATTTCCTTATAACTTGCAGGCCATTGATAAATACTTGAGACAGGCAGAGTATGACATTTCTCCAGGAATTCCCAACTGTCTTAATGTTAATGCCTTGCTAGAGGAAAAAACAACCCTAGCTTGGCAATTGCTAGGCTTCTAAGGTTCTGTTAAGTCTTCTATAACATATAAAAATCCTTTGGGAGACTTTGTCTCTACCCCTCCCAACTTAAAAGTATATAATCAACTGCTCCTCACAATCCCAGTGTGCTCTTTCTACACACAGATCCTATTCTCATGCTTTAATATAACTACCTTTTTTGCACCAAAAATGTCTCAAGAACTCTTTCTTGGCAGTTTGCTCCTGGATCCCATATCAAATCGTATCATTAAAGTGATAATCTCATGACACACTGTAATTCTTATTCTGTTCCTTTAATATGTTTGGATCCATTTTATAAAAGACTTTATGTTTGGATCTCTATATTTTAGGAATGAATAAAAGTCCTTCACATGTTTAGCTTTCACCAATTTAAAATCATTGGGAAGGTTTTCTCAATATTAAGTATTGGTGATAGGACTTTCCACTATATTATACTAGAAGAAAACCAGGTTGACTATGTATGTAAGTTTATACTAAGAACAGCACCATACTGTTATGTGAAAGTACCTCTGTAGCCTACTTACTTAACATTTAAAATATAAAATGATAACACTTTGATTTCTTCTAATAAAGAACAGGCAAATCCAAGAAAATCTGGCAATCTCTCAGACTCAGTGGAAAGGATTCATTATATGACACTGGCACAAAAATTATTTTGAGCTAAAGGCATTTGAGTTCCTCAAATTACTTCCCTACCTTAAAGCATAGCCTTCCAAAAGAACTCAATTGTCATAAATCCACTCCTAGGAAAGAACTCTAATTTTCTCAGAGGAAAAGTAAACAGCACACAAACACAGACATTGTCATAAAACGACCAAGTAACACTTCACTTACTGTATGCCCTCTCAAAATATTTCCAAAACTTCAAACAAGAGATTGAACAACATTGCAGGTTTTACTTTCCTTTTTCTCTCTTTCTAACTCTATTATCCCCCATTATTGGAAGGCAAAGAAGGAAGGTGAAAAGACAAGGAAGAAGGGCAAACAGTCTATTGGGCTGTTTTCTAAAGAAAGCTATAAAGCTTTGAGATGCTTCTAAAAAAGAAACAAAATAAGCCTTTTAAGAACTATTTTACAAATCAACTTAAGTGCCTTACAATATTAAGTACTTCTATAATTAAAGCATCTAAATCTGAGTGCATGTTTTCCAAGTCAGATGAAACTCTTTCATCAAAGTGATGTGGGAAACAAAGGCAGAAGAAAAATTTTTAAATTTCCTTATTACCTAAAGCCCACTGACAAGTCCTTGAAACAGGCCGAGTGACATTCCTCTAGGGACTCAACTGCCTCAATGCTGACACTTTGCTAAGGGCAAAAGGTAATCCTAGCCCTAGCCTGAATCCTCCCCCCACCATCCTGTAAGTCTACTAACATAAAAATTCCTTTGGGGGCGCCTGGGTGGCTCAGTGGGTTAAAGCCTCTGCCTTCAGCTCAGGTCATGATCCCAAGGTCCTGGGATCGAGCCCCGCATCGGGCTCTCTGCTCAGCAGGGAGCCTGCTTCCTCCTCTCTCTCTCTCTGCCTGCCTCTCTGCCTACTTGTGATCTCTCTGTCAAATAAATAAATAAAATCTTTAAAAAAAAAAAATTCCTTTGGAAGCTTCCTTTATCTCTAAGTCCCCCAAGATACATGTTGGCAATCACCCCCAAGCATATGGTCCACCAATATACATCTGAATAGTTTCATGACTAAGGTTTTATTAGAACTAAATGACCTTTTCCCAACAATAGCTAGCCCCCTAAGGTTCTGGAAACCTTGCTTCCAAAATTCCTTAGAGACTTACACTATCACTAACCTCCTCCCAACTTGAAAGTATATAAAGGTACCACTCCTCACGACCCCATTGCAGCTCTTCCTGCCCGTGGGTCCATCCCTGTGCTTTAATAAAATCACCTTTTATACCAAAGACATCTCAAGAATTCTTTCGACAATCATCAGCTTCGAACCCTAATGTCTTTCCTACATCAAAAGTACTCAATAAATAGAGCACCAAAACTTCAGTTTTGAAACTCTTTAGTGAATTGCAACCACTGAAAACAAAGATTGTAGAGGAAGATGATGAAATTCATCCTTTCAAACGCAGAGGAGGAACTGGATAACTTGAAGAATAGAAGCTCACACCAGATACAAATTTATTTTGAAATTGTATACTTGTGCTTCATAATATCTTAAGTTGTGAGAACAGTGTTTTTAGAGGAGTTCCCATTTTCAAATGAAATTACTATATGAATATTTAGTACATAACTGAATAAAATTGAGAAGGCCTACAATTCTGCAACATCTTACTATGATGAAACATTCCCAAGAATCATAGACACAAGTTATCTTTAAAAATTTTAACCTAAAAATATTTGTCAAAACAAGAAATTCCAAATGAAACAAAAAGACATCACCTATGGAAGAAGATAGGCAATTTAGTTTTAAAAGAAGACAATTTTAAAATTATACTTTTTAATAAAATATCAATGATACAATATTATAGATTGATATGGTAAAAAACTGAAACATGTAAATACGTACAAAAAGTTATTATTCTGCTTTTGTTGCTTTTTACTATGTTATGATAATAAAAAATGTTTTAGTGAGAGAGGGAACACAAGCAGGCAGAGTGGGAGAGGGAGAAGCAGGCTTCCCAGCGAGCAGGGAGCCCAATGCAGGGCTCAATCCCAAAACCCTGGGATCATGACTTGACCTGAAGGCAGAGGCTTAAGTACTGAAGCACCCAGGTGCCCCTATAGTATAAATAAAAATTTTAACTGTGACATTAAAGTACATGCATATTTGGAGTTTTTTGTTGTTATTTTTTAGGAGATGGTTTTATTTTTGAAAATAGTTTTCAAGTAAACTGGTTTTATGAGTAAACCAATATAAATGCAATTTATTGGTCAATAAATTTCAAAACATATATAATTTTTTTAATGTCCCTTTTCTCTCAAACATAATAATGTTGTTAGAAATAACAAATTATCTCTGTAGCCTACTTATAAACTGCCTGACACTTATTTGACTGCAGTTCACTAACTGCTGGACAGAGAGAAAGTCAGAAATTACACTGTAAGATATTGTGGTAAACGGAGCAAACAAAAGTGGCTTAACACTCAGATAAATGTTGCATTTCAAAGTCAACATTATGATTCTTCTAAGACAAACTACAGGAAACACTAAAATTCTGGCAAAGAATATTAAATACTACCAAAAAATTTAAATAGAAATATCTGAGAAACAATAAGATCTTTGAGTGGACACTTGTTCTATTCTAGGACAAATAATCAAATGGAAGGACAACAGGATAGTTGCAAATTATCTGAAGATAAAAAATACATATGAGATTATAATGGAGGAATGCAAATCAAAACAAGATCAACCATGCCTATAGTACTATCAGATTTTTTCTCCTAAATCAAAATTACAAATGCACTCCTTTCATTGAATTGTAGTTGTAAAATTATTTTACTCCTCACTATAGAAAGACTAGTATTTTGTGGCAAAAAATGAAAATATTAGCTGAATTTACATTAGCTAAGTGTAAGTTCTTTCTGAAAGTTTACAGTTGCATTCAACTAAACCACCTCATTATCTCCTCTCCTTCCCTACAAAAGACAAATAGGATATTGTGCAATTTTCCATTTCAGTGAAAGTCTTTCAGAGGGAATTAGCTATAGATTCAGTGTGTCCATAAGGGGAGGTGAGATAAGAAGGCTCCTATGTCATCATCTTGAACTGAACTTCAGAAACTTAAGGGACAACTTATTTTATCAAGACCCAGACCTTATGGTGCTAAATCCAAATATATTTGTCCAAGATGGACACACAGGAGCCTCCTGATCTCACCACTTCCAATGGGCACACTGAAACAACAAGTACAAACAGAACAACCACTCTGAAAGAAATCCAAAACCTAGCTAAGCAAATAGTACACATTAGGCAACAAGAAAATAATTATGTCACCCATATCAAAATGGGACTCAGCATACCCACAACTGCTGGAAGCCAATAAAAATAAAGATGGCCCTTGGACAATCACAGAGGTTGGAGAGAAAACAAAGAGCTTGAGTTGGGCTGATTAATAAGGTACATTTCCCATACAGGGTCGTTTTGTAAAATTGGAAGAGTTAGCTACTTATTCTAATAAATCAAAACCAATACAGAGAGTCAAGGAAAATGAAGGAACACAAAAATATGTTCTAAACAAACAAACAAAAAATATCAAACTCTAGTAACAGATAATAAAATGAAGGTAAGTGATGTACCTAACAAAGATTTCAAAATAATGTTATAAATGCTCTCCAAGGATAAAAGAACAATACACAAACAAAGTGAGAATTTCAACAAAGAAAAAATATTAACCAAATCAAGAACTGAACTGAAAAATTCAATGGAAGGATTCAAAAACAGGCTAGATTAAGTAGAAGAAAAAAAATCAAATTTGAAATCAGGGCAATGCAATTCATTCAGTCAAAGTAGAAAAAGAGGGCACCTGGGTGGCTCAGTGGGTTAAAGCCTCTGATTTCAGCTCAGGTCATGATCCCAGGGTCCTGGGATTGAGCCCCGCATCGGGGTCTTTGCTCTGCATGGAGCCTGCTTCCTCCTCTCTCTCTCTGCCTGCCTCTCTGCCTACTTGTGATCTCTGTCTATCAAATAAATAAATAAAATCTTAAAAAAAAAGAAAGTAGAAAAAGAATGGAGAATGAAAAAGAGTGAAGATAACTTAAGAGACTTATGGGATACAGACCAATATCCTTCATGAACACAGATGCGAAAATTCTCACCAAAATACTAGCCAATAGGATCCAATAGTACATTAAAAGGATTATTCACCACGACCAAGTGGGATTTATTCTAGGGCAGCAAGTTTGGTTCAAAATCTGCAAATCAATCAATGTGATAAAATACATTAATAAAAGAAAGAATAAGAACCATATGATATTCTCAATAGATGCTGAAAAAGCATTTGACAAAATACAGCATCCCTTCCTGATCAAAACTCTTCAAAGCGTCAGGATAGAGGGCGCATACCTTAATATTATCAAAGCCATCTATGAAAAACCCACCGCAAATATCATTCTCAATGCAGAAAAACTGAGAGCTTTTCCGCTAAGGTCAGGAACACAGCAGGGATGTCTGTTATCACCACTGCTATTCAACATAGTACTAGAAGTCCTAGCCTCAGCAATCAGACAACAAAAAGAAATTAAAGGCATCCAAATCGGCAAAGAAGTCAAACTATCACTCTTTGCAGATGATATGATATTATATGTGGAAAACCCAAAAGGCTCCACTCCAAAAGTGCTAGAGCTTGTACAAGAATTCAGTAAAGTGTCAGGATATAAAATCAATGCACAGAAATCAGTTGCATTTCTTTACACCGACAACAAGACAGAAGAAAGAGAAATTAAGGAGTCAATCCCATTTACAATTACACCCAAAACCATAAGATGCCTACAAATAAGCCTAACCAAAGTGGCAAAGAATCTATACTCAGAAAACTATAAAGGACTCATGAAAGAAACTGAGGAAGACACAAAGAAATGGAAAAATGTTCCATGCTCATGGATTGGAAGAATAAATATTGTGCAAATGTCTATGCTACCTAAAGCTATCTATACATTTAATGCAATGCCTATCAAAAAAAAAAGACCTCGAATAGCCAAAGGAGTATTGAAAAAGAAAGCCAAAGTTGGTGGCATCACAACTCCAGACTTCAAGCTCTATTATAAAGCTGTCATCATCAAGACAGCATGGTACTGGCACAAAAATAGACACATAGATCAATGGAACAGAATAGAGAGCCCAGAAATAGACCCTCAACTCTATGGTCAACTAATCTTCAACAAAGCAGGAAAGAATGTCCAATGGAAAAAAGACAGCCTCTTTAACAAATGGTGTTGGGAAAATTGGACAGCCACATGCAGAAAAATGAAATTGGACCATTTCCTTACACCACACACGAAAATAGACTCAAAATGGATGAAGGACCTCAACATGAGAAAGGAATCCATCAAAATCCTTGAGGAGAACACAGGCAGCAACCTCTTCGACCTCAGCCGCAGCAACTTCTTCCTAGGAACAACGCCAAAGGCAAGGGAAGCAAGGGCAAAAATGAACCATTGGGACTTCATCAAGATCAAAAGCTTTTGCACAGCAAAGGAAACAGTCAACAAAACCAAAAGACAACTGACAGAATGGGAGAAGATATTTGCAAATGACATATCAGATAAAGGGCTAGTATCCAAAATCTATAAAGAGCTTAGCAAACTCAACACCCAAAGAACAAATAATCCAATCAAGAAATGGGGAGAGGACATGAACAGACATTTCTGTAAAGAAGACATCCAGATGGCCAACAGACACATGAAAAAGTGTTCCACATCACTGGGCATCAGGGAAATACAAATCAAAACCACAATGAGATACCACCTCACACCAGTCAGAATGGCTAAAATGAACAAGTCAGGAAATGACAGATGCTGGCCAGGATGCGGAGAAAGGGGAACCCTCCTACACTGTTGGTGGGAATGCAAGCTGGTGCAACCACTCTGGAAAACAGCATGGAGGTTCCTCAAAAAACTGAAAATAGAGCTACCTTATGACCCAGCAATTGCACTACTGGGTATTTACCCTAAAGATACAAACGTAGTGATCCGAAGGGGCACGTGCACCCAAGTGTTTATAGCAGCAATGTCCACAACAGCCAAACTATGGAAAGAACCTAGATGTCCATCAACAGATGAATGGATAAAGATGTGGTATATATATACAATGGAATACTATGCAGCCATCAAAAGAAATGAAATCTTGCCATTTGCAACGACATGGATGGAACTAGAGGGTATTACGCTTAGTGAAATAAGTCATTTGGAGAAAGACAACTATCATATGATCTCCCTGATATGAGGAAGTGGAGATCCAATGGGGGTGGGGGTTAAGGGGGTAGGAAAAGAATAAATGAAACAAGATGGGATTGGGAGGGAGACAAACCAAAAGTTTGTCATAAAACAAACTGAGGGGGGTGGGGGGGAGGGGTATTGGGAGAGGGGAGTGGGGTTACATTATATGTTTATATAAAAATTAAAAAATTATAAAAGTTAAAAAAAAAAAAGAGAGAGAGAGACTTATGGGACACCACAACTGACAAATACACTCATGGCAGATGTCCTAGAAGGAGAAAAAAAGAAAGGGTTTTCCCAACCTGAGCAAAGAAAAAGACATCCAGATCCAAGAAACCTAAAGGAAAAAAAAGAGGGGGTGGTGCCTAAAAAATCCCATGTAAGATGATTCCAAAAAGATCAACACAGAGACACATTATAATTAACTATTAACAGTTAAAGAAAAGGAGACCAATGAAGCCCAAAATTAGACAGAATGAAGGAAATAACAAAATTAGAATAGAAATAAATCAAATAGAGACTTAAAAAAAATAAAAAAGATCAAGGAAACTAAGAACTTGGTGTTTGAAAAGATAAACAAAATTGACCAGAGTTTAGTTAGACTCACCAAAAAAGGGGGGTAGGACACAAAAATTTAAAAATGAAAGATGTTAAAACTGACACCACAGAAAAACAAAGGATCCTAACAGACTACTATGAATGATTAGATGACAACCAAATTAGACAAACTAGAAAAAATGGATTAATTCCTAGAAACACAACCTACCAAGACTAAATCTTGAAGAAATACAAATCTGAAAAAGAACAATTACTAGTAAGGAGATTTGGTCAGTAATCAAAACCATTCCCAAGAACAAAAGTCCAGGACAAGATAGCTTCATTGACAAATTCTACCCAAAATTCCAAGAAAAGTTGATACCAATCCTTCCAAATTCTTCCAAAACACAGAAGAGGACAGAATACTTCTAAACTCATTTTATGGGGCCAACATTACCCTAATAACGTCACAAGAAAAGAACAGGCTAAATCTCTGATTAACATAGATGCAAAAGTCCTTCAACAAAATATTACTAAATCAAATGCAGTAATACATTAGAATGATCCTAGACCATGATCAAATGGGGACTGACTCCAAGGATGCAAGGTGGTTCAACAACTACAAATCAGTCAATGTGATACACCAAATTAACAAAATGAAGGATAAAAATCGTATGATCATCTTGTGAATGCATAAAGGATACATACACAGAGACAAACACACATATACACACAAAATGGAAATTACTCAGCCATCAAAAAGAATGAAATCTTGCTGCTTGCAATGAAATGGATGGAACTAGAGTACATTATGATAAGCATAAGTCAGAGAAAGACAAATGCCATATGATTTTATTCACTTGTGGAATTTAGGAAACAAAATAGATGAACATAGAGGAAAAGAAGGAAAAATAAAATAAGATAAAGAAAGAGAGGGAGGCAAGTTGAAATTCTTCACTCTGAGGAACAAACAGGATTGTTGGAGGGGAGGTAGGTAGGGTGATGGGGTAAATGGGCAATGGGCATTAAGGAGGGCACTTGTAATGAGCACTGGGTATATTATGCAAGTGATAAATCACTAAATTCTACCCCTAGAACTAATATTATACTATATGTTAACTAACTTGAATTTAATAAAATCTTGAAGGAAAAAAAAAATCATATGATCATCTCAATAGATGCAGAAAAAGCATTTGACAAAATTCAACCTCCATTTATGATAAAAACTCTCAACAAACCAGATATAGAGGGAACGCACCTCAACATAATAAAGACCATATATAACAAATCCTACACCTAGTGTGGAACTCAATATGAAAAGCTAATGGCTTTTCCTCTGGAACAGAAATAAGACAAGCATGCCACACTCACCACATTTAATTAACACAGTATTGGAAATCCTAGCCAGACAAATTGGAGAAGGAAAAGGAATTAAAAAAATCCAAATTAGAAAGGAAGAAGTAAAACTGTCACTATTTGCAGATGACATATTCAATATAAAAAACCAAAAAGAAAAAAAACCTTAAAATTAAAACAAATTCAGTAAAGTTGCAGTATAAAAAATTCAGTATACAAAATATGTTGTATATCTATTCAATAATTACAAGCTATCAGAAAGAGGAATTAAGAAAGCAATCCTATCTACAATTGCATCACAAAAAATAAAATACTTAACTTAACTTAACGTTAAAAAACGTTAACCAAGGAGATAAGACCTTTATACTGAAAACCATGACATTAATGAAAGAAACTAAAGACAAAAATAAATGTAAAGATAATCCATGCTCATGGTTTGAAAGAATATATATTGTTACACTGTCCATACTGAGCAAAGCATTTATAAATACATTGCAATCCATATCAAAATTCTTTTTTTTTTTTAGGTTTTATTTATTTACTTGATAGAGATCACAAGTAGGCAGAGAGGCAAAGAGAGAGAGAGGAGGAAGCAGGCTGTCCGCAGAGCAGAGAGCCCGATGCAGGACTCGATCCCATGACCCTGGGATCATGACCCGAGCCGAAGGCAGCGGCTTTAACCCACTGAGCCACCCAGGTGCCCCCCATATCAAAATTCTAATGGCATTTTTCACAGAAATAAAATAAACAACCCTGAAATTTGTATGGGACTACAAAGGACCTTGAAGAGCCAAAACAATATTGAAAAAGAAGAACAGGGGCACCTGGGTGGCTCAGTGGGTTAAGCCCCTGCCTTCGGCTCAGGTCATGATCTCAGGGTCCGGGGATGGAGCCCCATATCGGGCTCTCTGCTCAGCGGGGAGCCTGCTTCCCCCTCTCTCTCTGCCTGCCACTCTACTTGTGATCTCTCTCTCTGTGCCAAATAAAAGAGAAAAAAAATCTTTAAAAAAAAAAGAAAGAAAAAGAAGAACAAAGCTGGAGGTATTATGGTCCCCCATTTCAAACTATACTAAAAAGCTGTAATAATTAAAGTAGTACAAAAATAGACACACAAATCAGTAGAACAGAACACAGTCCAGAAATAAATACATGCATATATGGCCAATTAATTTACAATACAGGGTACAGGAACATACAATCAGGAAAGGACAGTCTCTTTAATAAATGGTGTTGGGAAAACTTGACGGCCACGTTCATAAGAATGAAACTAGATCTTTAACTCACATATACACAAAAATTAACCCAAAATGGACAGAAGACTTGAACATTAGAGCTGAAACCATACAAGTCCTAGAAGAAAGCAGGCAGTAAGCTCCTTAATATCAGTCAGAACAATGATTTTTTTAAATTTGATATCAAAAGCACAGGCAACAAAAGCAAAAATAAAACAGTGGGACTATATCAAATTGAAAAGCTTCTGCACAGCAAATGTAACCATGAACAAAATGAAAAAGCAACTTAGGAAATGGGAAAAAATATTTGCAAACCATGTATCTGACAAAGAGTTAATATCCAAAATATGTAAAGAACTCACACATCCCAAGAGTGGAAAAAAAAATCCAATTAATACATCGGCAAGGGAACTGAATAGACACTTTTCCAAAGAAGACATGCAAATGGCCTAATGGTACATGAAAACGTCCTCAACATCACTAAACATTAGGGAAATGCAAATCACAACTACAATGAGAAATCATCTCATACTTGTTAGAATGTCTGCCATCAAAAAGATAACAGGTAACAAGTGCTAGTAATGATTTAGAGAAAAGGAAACCCATGTGCACTTTTGGTAGGAATGTAAATTAGTGCAGCCACTATGGAGAATAGTACAGGAGTTGCTCAAAATATTAAAAATAGAACTATGATGTTGTCTAGCAATGCTACTTCTGGGTATTTATGCAAAGGAAATAAAATCATTACGTTGAAAAGAATCTGCACCCCCAGTTTCAGTGCAGCACTATTTACAATAGCCAACACGTGGAAACAATCTGCATATTTACCAAAGAATAAAAGAATAACGAGATGTTTGTATATATATAAGATGGAATTTTATATTGCCAGATAAAAGAATGGCATCTTGCCATTTGCAACAATATGGTGAACCTTGAGGGGAAAATGGTAAGTGAAATAAATCAGACAGAAAAATACAAATACTCTATGATTCCATCTACATGTGGAATTTTAAAAAATGACCTCATAGAAACAAAGAAACTATGAGTTGCTAGCGATAAGGGCTGATGAGATGGGGGAAATGCACGGAGGTGTAAGGTAGAAACTTACACTGAGGGGCACCTATGTGGCTCAGTTAGTTAAGCATCTGCCTTTGGCTCAGTCGTGATCCCAGGGTCCTGGGATTAAGCCCTACATTGGTCTCCCTGCTCAGCAGGGAGCCTGCTGCTCCCTCTCCCTCTGCCCTCAACTCGTGCTTGCTCTCTCTCTCTTAAATAAAATCATTAAAAATATAAGAAACTTACACTAAGTGCTTAAGATATAATGTACAGCATGGTACTTACAGTTAATAATACTGTTTTGTATATTTGAATGCTCCTAAGAAAGAACAGTTCATGCAGTCTCATAAGGAAAAACTCTGTAACTATATGAGGTGATGGATGTTAACTATACCTAATGTGGTAATAATTTGGCAATATATGCATATATCAAATCACTATACTGTATACCCTAAACTATTACAGTTATATGCTGATTATGTATCAATAAAATTGGGAAAAAATTAAAGTTAAGGGAGGTGTGAAGATACTTCTGACCAAATAAAGATATAAAAATTATAATATTGGAACCAAATTAAAACTCCAGATCTGAAAGGTATAAAACTGACATGAAAATTCACTAGAGGAATGCAACATTAAATATGAACTGTCAGAAGAAAGAATTAATGAATCTGGAGATAAAGAAATGGACATCATGGAAACCAAAGAACAGAGAAGAAAAAAAAAATGAACAGGGGCTCAGGGAAATATGGGACACAACTAAAAGATACCAACAAGTGTATAATGAGAATATCATAAAGAGAAAAAGTGAAAGGAGCAGAAAAATATTACAAGAAAAAAATTGTTGAAACTTCCAAAATTTGATGTAAAACAGTATACATCTAAGATTCTCAACCAACTCTAATTAAGATAAACATAAAGAGATGCACATGTGGACACATCAACAACACTGAAAATGTGAAATCTCTAATTGAGAGCAATTAGAAAAAACGGAGTCATCACATACACTGGAACTCCAGTAAGATAAACAATGGCTTTCTCATCAGAAACAAGGAAAGCTAGAACACAGTAAAAATGAATAATATATTTAGACTACAGAAAGAAAAAAGCAACCTGTCAAACAAGACCTCAGTCCAATGAAGTAATATTTTTTTCTAAATGAAGGCAAAATAAAAACATTCACAAATAAGGAAAAATTGGCAGAATTTATTTCTAGCTGAACCCTCTCATGAGAAATACTTTTAAAAAAGCTTTCAGGGGCACCTGGGTGGCTCAGCAGTTTAAAGCCTCTGACTTCAGCTCAGGTCATGATCTCAGGGTCCTGGGATCGAGCCCCACATCGGGCTCTCTGCTCGGCGGGGAGCCTGCTTCCCCCTCTCTCTCTGCCTGCCTCTCTGCCTACTTGTGATCGCTGTCTATCAAATAAATAAATAAAAACTTAAAAAAAAAAAAAAGCTTTCAGGGGGCACCTGGGTGGCTCAGTGGGTTAAAGCCTCTGCCTTAGGCTCAGGTCATGATCCCAGGGTCCTGGGATCTAGCCCTGCATCGGGCTTTCTACTCAGCAGGCAGCCTGCTTCCCTTCCTCTCTCTCTGCCTGCCTCTCTGCCTACTTGTGATGTCTGTTGAATAAATAAATAAAATCTTTAAAAAAATAAAAATAAAAAGCTTTCAGGACTGAAAGCAAATGACAACAAATAGTAATCAAAATACACACACACAACATGAAGAGCAAAGGTTATTAAGTATGCAACTATAAAGAAACAACATAATTGCATATTTCTCCTTTTTTTCTTAATTGATTTAAAAAGCAACTGCATAAAATAGTATATATGTAATTATATTGTTGGGCCTATAACACACAGAAACAAAATATAATTGACAAAACAGCACAAAAGGCTTGGGAAGGAGAATGCTGTACTGAGTTAGGAAATGACACCAGATGATAACTCGAACCCACAAGAATATAAAGAATCAAAATGGTAAATAAGAATATTAATATAAAAACACTATTACACACACACATACTTTCTTCTCAGTTTCTTGGAAAGACATAAAATTATATAACCTAATAATAATAACAATGTTTGAATAGTCGACCCTTAAACACTATGTGTTTGAACTGTTCAAGTCCACCTATAAGCAGGCTTTTTATATTACAGTACTATAAATGTATTTTCACTTCTTGATGATTTTCTAAGTATTTATTTCCTTTTCCCTAGCTTACTTCACTGTAAGAATATGGTGTATATAATACATATAACATACAAAAGTATATGCTAATTGACTGCTTATATTATCAGTCAGGCTTCTGGTCAACAATAGGCCATCAGTAAATTGTTTTGGGGGAGTCACAGCAGATTTTTGGCCACTAACACTCTTATTGTTTCAAAGGCCACCTATATCGTTGGGATGGTACAACATACATAGAGGAAATATGTGCAATAACTATAGAAGGGAGAAGAGAAATACATAGGAATATTTTCATATCTCACCAAAACTGTTATTATAAATGTGTAGAATCTAATAAGATATTTGATGTAAGCTCTAGAGTAACCACTAAGAAAATATTTTTAAAATATAGTGAAAAATGTTAAAGGAATTAAAATGTTATACTATTGGAAAACTGAATGTCCATATATACAAAAGAATGAGTTGTGTCCTTGCATTACACAAATATCAGTAAAAAATGGATCAAAGGCCTAAATGTATGACCTAAAACTATAAAATTCTTAGAAGGAAATGTAAGGCAAAGGCTTCATGACATTGGATTTGTCAATGATTTCTTGGGTATGACCCCAAAGATAGAGGCAACAAAAGAAAAAAGAGACAAATTGGATTTCATTAAAATTTAAAAAAAAACAAACTCTGTATCAAACCAAGATGTCAACAGAGTCTAAAGGCAACCAAGATTGGAAGAAAATATTTACAAATCATATATCTAATAACGGATGAATATCCAGAATATACAGAGAATGTTTAAACCTCAACAACTGAGAAACAAACAATCCAATTTAAAAATAGGCAAAGAGCTTGAACAGACCTTTCTCCAAAGAAGATATACAAATGACCAATAAGCAGATGAAAAGATGTTCAACATCATAAATCATTTGGGAAACTCAAATCAAATACATGAGATACCACCACACAACCATTAAGATGACTTCAATTAAAAAAAATAAAGGAAAATTATAAGTGTGGAGAGAATATGGAGAAATTAGAACCTGTATGCACTATTTGCGCAAATTTTAAAGGATACAGCCATTGTGGAAAATAATACGGCATTTCCTTAAAAAGGTAAAAGTGGAATTACCAAAGAATCATCCATTTTCATTTCTGGGTATATATCCAAAAGAATTTTTAAAAGCAGGATTTGAAGAAGTATTTGTATAGCAAACTTCATAGCAGCATTATTCATATTAGTTAAAATGTGGAGGGAACCTAAGTATCCACTGACAGATGAATCAATAAATGTGGCATATGTATTCAATGGAACCCAAAAAGAAAGAAAATTTGACATACAGTACAACACAAATGAACTCTCAAAGACATTATGCTATGTGAAATAGGCCAGTCACAAAAGAAGAGATATTGTATGATTCTATTTATAGGAAGTTTCTGAAGTAGTCAGCTTCTTAAAGACAGAAAGTAGAATACTGGTGGCCAACAGCAATTTCCTGAGAATTGGAAGGAACCAAAAAATGAGAGTTAGTGTTTAATGAGTGGGGTTTCATTTAGAAGAGAGGAAAACATTCGGGAGATAGATGATATTAACCAAACAACAACATGAATGTACTTAATATTTTTGAAATGTACACCTAAAAATTGTTAAGATGGAAAATTTTATGAGCATTTTGCCACTTAAAAAAATTGAGGGATAAAAAGGAGTCATCCATTTCAGAGAATACTTTGGTATTTCCTTAAAATACTAAACATGAAGTTACTATATGAACTAGCAATTCCATTCCTCGCTATACATCAAAAAGAAAATGCACTTCCCTACAAAAACTTTACATGAATGTTTATAACAGTATTATTCATAACAACAAAAAGTGGAAAAGTCCAAAAGCCTGTAGACTGATAAATGAATAAATAAAATATGGCATATCCAAAGTGGCCACAATAGAAAACAGTGAGGAGATTCCTCAAAAAATTAAAAATAGAACTACCCTATTACCCAGCAATTGCACTACTGGGTATTTACCCCAAAGATACAGATGTACTAAAACTAAGGGCCATATGCACCCTAAAGTTCGAAGCAGCAATGTCCACAATTGCCAAAATGTGTAAAGAGCCAAGATGCCCTTCAATAGAAGAATGAATAAAGATGTGGTTCACATACACAATGCAATATTACTCAGCCATCAGAAAGGATGAATACCCATCTTTTGCATCAACATGGTTGGGACTATAGAATATTATGCTAAGTGAAATAAGTCAAACAGAGAAAGTCAATTATCATATGGTTTCACTTACAAGTGGAACATAAGGAATAGCACAGAGGACATTAGAAGAAGGAAGGGAAAAATGAAGGGGGGAAAATCGGAGTGGGAGACAAGCCATGAGAGACCATGGACTCTGGGAAACAAACTGAGGGTTTCAGAAGGGAAGGGGGGTGGGAGAATGGGAGAGGCTGGTGATGGGTATTAAGGAGGACACGAACTGCACGGAGCACTGGGTGTTATACGTAAACAATGAATCATGGAACATTACATCAAAAATTAACAATGTACTGTACGGTGACTAACCTGACACAATAAATAAGTAAATAAATAAGTAAATAAACAAACAAATAAGGCATATCCAAAGGAATATTCTCACAATAAATATAATGAAGTACTAATATGTATTATAAGATACATGAATTTTTAAATTACTATGCTCAATGAAAGAAACCAGTCACAAAAGGACATATTTATTCATTCTGCAAAAATCCAAAACAGGCAATTAACAAAGATAATGAGTACATTAATGGTTGTCTAGAAAGGATGGGAGAGTTCTGAGAAGGTGTGGTGCATAAACAATGAATCCTGGAACACTGAAAAGAAATAAAAAAAAAAATTTGATGCTGATAATGACTGCACAACTCTGAGAATATACTAAAAACCACTGAAGTTATAATTTTTTAAAAGACTTTATTTACTTATTTGACAGAGAGAGAGACAGCGAGAGAGGGAACACAAGCAGGGGAAGTGGGAGAAGGAGAAGCAGGCTTCCCGTGGAGCTGGGAGCCTGATGCAGGGCTTGATCCCAGGACCCTGGGATCATGACCTGAGCCAAAGGCAGACTCTTAACGACTGAGCCACCCAGGCACTGGTGAAGTTATCATTTAAATGAGTGAATTGTATGGTATATGTTTACACCTTTAGTAAAGAATAAACTGTTTAAAATAAAAAAGATCCCTAGGAAAGGGAAGTCATGTACCTAATTGGGCTCCCTACTTACCCCACCCTCCCACCCTCCAAAAAGTGAAAGTATAGTCACAAAGATTTAGAGGACATATAACAAACATAACTTTACCAAGTCTCAATGACCTCAGTGACAGCCAGGTCAAATCTAAAACACTGTGTTCAGTTCTTGCCATTACACTCAAAATATAGCTTATTCTGGGTAGTTTTCTCAAATCCAATTATCTTGACTAAGTCACTGAATCTGAATAAACAAATGAAATAACTAAATTAAAAAGTTATAAATAATATATACAAAAAATTATCTAATTCTACTTTTTGGGGAATATAATATACTTAATACCAGGATACATAATTGAGTTTTGGCCTACATGTTTTTAGCAATATCTGATATCTCCCAAGCCACTGGCCTCTACAGAATTTTCCTGGAAGCAAAACGAGAAAGTGGAATTTCATTAAATATGCTTAGTTATTTATAGAAAAGGAAGACATAAGATAGAACTTCACAAGGAGAGAAGAAAACTAGCACCTTCTTAGCTTACTTTTTAAATTATTGTTTAAGGAACAAGTTATATGAAAGTTTTTGTCAAAATAAACTTCAGAAATACAATTGAAAATTTTGTCAGGGATCTTACTTTCTTCAGGAAAAAATGGAATTGTTTCTTGGCTGTATCTGTTCTCAGTATTCTGAGCATCAAGTACTTATAAACCCAAACCATGGGGATTGGTAAGGTTATCACTTCCTTTTGCTCCTAGACTTAGGTCTCAGTATCTCATACACACTGACAAAGGCACTAACCTTGAGAACTAGTGTTGATCAAAATTTAAATAGAGCCATCAGGTCACTAGAGAGTACATTTTTGTACTGAACATCAACAAAAGGCTGAATATTAAGAACCAGAACTACCTGAAGAATGGAAAAAATGTAGGCTTTCCCATTGTATATTGCCTATATAGACCACACACACACAGTGGTAATATAGTGTAAAAGCTACAACAGATGTTTAGATAACACATAGGAGGAGCATACAGGAGATCATAAAGGGTAGCAAGGATAAAAAAAAAACACCAGCTCAATCAGCTCAACCAGACTTCACGCTTAAATGCATTACCTAAGTTAAAAAAAAATTAGGCTTTCTTTAAACTTAACTTTCATTTAATTTCTCTCAGAGAGGGAAAAAAAATATTAGAGTACTTACAGTTTACTATACTGTTTAGGTAGTAGTAGAAAAAGTAGCAAGGGCTGGTCTACTTGAAATTACAGCCCAAAAGTCTAGATTTTCCCAGCTGTGTAGAGATAATTTAATTCTCTGTAATCTCTCAAAGAATAGTATTTAATAATTTTTAAACTCTCAGAATATCTCTGAAAGAAACAACCAATTTGTCCTACCTTTCCTTTTGTCATTTTCTTCCTAATTTGGGTTGTGCCACAAGCAGGTGTTTCTTAAGAAGCTCATTAGGGAAGCATACTTATGCAAACTTTTTATTAGCAAACCTCTTTACCTGCCTAATTGGTTGTCTTCCCATACCACAGCCAGAAATCTTCCACTGAAAAACCCATAGGAGAGTTCATATAATGGACTCAACTGCCATTATTCCATTGGGGTTATTGCTTTATAGGTATTAAATCTCAGTCTTTTAGTTTCTGTAGTCTCACTCTTCAGATACCAACATAAACCAAAACAAAGAAAAACAAAAATTGAGGAGAAAAAGACAGACAGATAGATGACAGATAAAACCTTATTGTGAGAGAACAATTAAAGATCAAAACTCATACACTTACAGACATACAGAAAACAAAATTCCAAACATTTTGATGACAGTACCAAGAGGCAGTCATATTTCTTTCCCTAAATATTCTCCAGTCATTTTTTAAAATTTTATTTATGTATTTGACAGAGAGAGAGAGAGCAAGCGAGAGAGCACATGCAGGGGGAGTGGCAGGCAGACTGAGAGGGAGAAGCAGGCTTCCCAGTGAGCAGGGAACTCAATGTGGGGCTCCATCACAGGACCCTGATATCATGACCTGAGCCAAAGGCAGCCTCTTAACCAACTGAGTGTCCAGTCATATTTTTGACAAATCAAATGCCAAGTCAAGTCAAGTCATTGTGCTATACATCTTAAAATTATATAATGCCAAATGGCAATTATATCTCAATAAAATAGAGAAAAAAATAAAATAAAGCCAAGAAAGTCAAAACTAAGGCTGGAAGTGGAAAGAGCACAATGCTTAATTGTCAGGTAGCCCATCACTATGCAGTTTTATGAGTTGAGATAAATCACAACTCAAATGAGCTTTAATTTTCATATCATTACATTGACAGAATTAAACTTGTTGAATATGACTCTGTGTAGGAAAGAAAATTCAAAAAAACAGTGTGGCAAACAGACACTAAGGTGATCTCCAATGATCCCATCTTCTGGTGTTCACACTTTTGTGTAATCTCCTCCCCTTGAGTGTGGGTAGAACCTGTGACTTCCTTCTAACTAAAAGAACAGAGCAAACCTGACACTGCATCACTCCAATGATCAGAATATTCCAACCCAAAGCAAAAGAATGCACATTCCTCTCGAGTGCACATGGAGCATTCTCCAGAACAGATCTCATACTGGGTTACAAATCAGGTCTCAGTTGGTACCAAAAGACATATTCTCAGACTATAATGCTTTGAAACTTGAATTCAATCACGAGAGGAAATTTGGAAGGAACACAAATACATGGAGGCTAAAAAGCATCCTACTAAAGAATGAATGGGTCAACCAGGAAACTAAAGAAGAATTTAAAAATTCATGGAAATAAATGAAAATGAAAACACAACTGTTCAAAATCTTTGGGATGCAGCAAAGGCAGTCCTAAGAGGGAAGTATATAGCACTACAAGCCTTTCTCACGAAACAAGACTTCAAATACACAACCTAAAGGAGCTGGAGAAAGAAGAGCAAATAAATCTTAAGCCCAGCAGGGGAAGAGAAATAATAAAGATCAGAGCAGAATTCAATGAAATGGAAACCAGAAGAACAGTAGAACAGATCAACAAAACTAGGAGTTGTTCTTCAAAAGAATTAATAAGATTGATAAAACACCTGGCCAGATCTATCAAAGAGAAAAGAGAAAGGACCCAAATAAATAAAATCATGAATGAAAGAGGAGAGATCACAACCAACACTGAAGAAATACAATTGTAAGAACATATTATGTGCAACTATATGCCAACAAATGAGGCAATCTAGAAGAAATGGATGCATTCCTAGAGACGTATAAACTACCAAAACAAAATCAGTAAGAAACAGAACAACTGAACTGACTTATATTAAAGCAGCAATCAAAACATCTCCCAACAAGCAAGAGCCCAGAGCCAGATGGCTTACTGGGGGGAATTTTATCAAACATTTAAAGTAGAATTAGGGCACCTGGGTGGCTGAGTGGGTTAAGCCTCTGCCTTTAGCTCAAGTCATGGATCTCAGGGTCCTGGGATCGAGCTCCGCATCGGGCTCTCTGCTCGGTGGGGAGCCTGCTTCCCCTTCTCTCTCTACCTGCCTCTCTTCCTACTTGTGACTGTCTCTCTGTTAAATAGATAAACTCTTAAAAAAAAAAAAAAGAATTAATACCCATACTTCTGAAGGTGTTTCAAAAAACTGAAATGGAAGGAAAACTTCTAAACTCTTTCCATAATGCCAGCATTACCTTGATCCCAAAACCAGACAAAGACTCCACCAAAAAGGAGAGTTACAGACCAATATCCCTGGTGAACATGGATGCAAAAATTCTCAGTAAAATACTAGTCAATAGGATCCAACAGTACATTAAAAGGATTATTCACCACCACCACGTGGGATTTATCCTGGGCTGCAAGGTTGGTTCAACATCCATAAATCAATGTGAAACATTACATAAATAAAAGAAAGGACAAGAACTGTATAATCCTCTCAACAGATGCAGAAAAAGCATTTGACAAAGAACAGTATCCTTTCTTGATTAAAACTCTTCACAGTGTAGGAATAGAGGGCACATCCCTCAATATAAAAGCCATCTATGAAAAGCCCACAGGAAATATCATCCTCAGTGGGGAAAAACTGAAAGCTTTTCCCCTAAGGTTAGGAACACAGCAGGGATATCTACCATCACCACTGCTGTCCAACATAATACTAGAAGTCGTAGCCTCAGGAATCAGACAACAAAAAGAAATAAAAGGCATCCAAATCAGCAAAGGAGTCAAATTCTCACTCTTTGAAGATAATATGATACTTTATGTGAAAAACCCAAAAGAATCCATCCTAAAATTGATAGAATTCATACAGGAATTCAGCAACATGGCAGGATATAAAATCAATGCACAGAAATCAGTTACATTTCTATACACTAACAATAGAAGAAAGAGAACTTAAGGAGTCAATCCCATTTACAACTGTACCCAAAATCAAAAGATACCTAGGAATAAATCTAACCAAAGGCAAAGGATCTATACTCAGAAAACTATAGAATACTCAGGAAAGAAATTGATGAAGACACAAAGAAATGGAAAAATGTTCCATGCTCCTGGATTGGAAGGACAAATATTGTGAAAATATTTATGCTAACCAGAGCAATCTACACATTCAATGCCATCCCTATCAAAATATTTTCAAGTTTTTTTCACAGAACTAGAACAAATAATTGTATAATTTGTATGGAACCAGAAAAGATCTCAAATAGCTAAAGGAATGTTGAAAAAGAAAGCCAAAGCTGGTGGCATCAAAATTCCAGACTTCAAGCTCTATTACAAAGTTGTAATCATCAAGACAGTATGGTACTGACAAAAAAACAGACCCCTAGATCAATGGAACAGAATAGAGAGCCCAGAAATGGACCCTCAACTCTATGATTAACTAATCTTCGACAAAGCAGGAAAGAATATCCACTGGAAAAAAGACAGCTTCCTCAATAAATGGTGTAGGGAAAAGTGGACAGC
The DNA here is from genome assembly GCA_003697995.1 of Taxidea taxus jeffersonii. Classification (NCBI taxonomy): domain Eukaryota; kingdom Metazoa; phylum Chordata; class Mammalia; order Carnivora; family Mustelidae; genus Taxidea; species Taxidea taxus. The sequence continues at coordinate 10,699 of RCUC01146257.1, read as the reverse complement.
CACATGCAGAAGAATGAAACCAGACCACTTTCTTATTACACCATACACAAAACTGGAGACAAAATGGATGAAGGACCTAAATGTGAGACAGGAATCCATCAAAATCCTTGAGGAGAACACAGGCAGCAACTTCTTTGATGTCAGCCACAGCAACTTCATGTCTACAAAGGCAAGGGAAACAAAGGCAAAAATGAACTATTAGGACTTCATCAAGATAAAAAGCTGTTATACAGCAAAAGGAACAGTCAACAAAACCAAAAGACAACAGACAGAATGGGAGAAGATATTTGCAAATGACGTGTCAGATAGAGGGCTTGTATCTAAGATCTATAAAGAACTTAACAAACAATACCCAAAGAACAAATAATCCAATCAAGAAATAGGCAGAAGTTATGAACAGACCTTTCTCCAAAGAAGGGATCCAAATGGACAACAGACACATGAAAAAATGCTCAACATCAATCAGCATCAGGGAAATGCAAATCAAAACCACAATGAGATACCACCTCACACTTGTCAGAATGGTTAAATTAAACAAGTTAAATGGTTAATGTTAAATGGCTAAGTTAATGGTTAAATTAACAAGTCAGGAAATGACAGATGTTGGCGAGGATGTGGAGAAAGGGGAACCCTCTTACACTGTTGGTAGGAATGCAAGTTATAGCAGCTACTCTGGAAAACAGTATGGAGGTTGCTCAAAAAAGTTGAAAATGTAACCACTCTATGACCCAGCAATTGCATTTCCAGGTACTTACACCAAAGATACAAATGTAGTGATCCAAAGGGGCACCTGCACCCTAGTGTTTATAGCAACAATGTCCACAATAGCCAAACTATGGAAAGAGCCCAGATGTTCATCAACAGATGAACATCTTCTTTACCTAAAGAAGTTGTGGTATATATTTACAATGGAATATTATGCAGACATCAAAAAATGAAATCTTAAAAAAAAATAAAATAAAAAAATAAAAAGTGAAATCTTTACATTTACAACATTGTGGGTGGAACTAGAGGGTATTATGCTAAGTGAAATAAGTCAATCAGAGAATGACAATTATCACATGCTCTCAGCAATATGGGAATTTAAGAAACAAGGCAGAGGGGCGCCTGGGTAGCTCAGTGGGTTAAGCCTCTGCCTTCGGCTCAGGTCATGATCTCAGGGTCCTGGAATCGAGTCCCATGTTGGGCTCTCTGCTCAGCAGGGAGCCTGCTTCTCCCTCTCTCTCTGCCTGCCTGTCAAATAAATAAACAAAATCTTTAAAAAAAAAAAAGAAAGAAAGAAAGAAACAAGGCAGAGGATCCTAGGGGAAGGGAGGGAAAAATGAAGCAAGATAAAACCAGAGAAGGAGACAAACCAGAAGAGATTCTTATTCTTAAAAACAAACTGAGGGCTTCTGAAGGGGATGAGGGTAGAGGGATGGGGTAACTTGCTGATAGACATTGGGGAGGGTAGGTGTTATAATGAGCACTGGGTATTATATAAAACAGATGAATCACAGATCTGTACCCCTTAAATAACTAATATATTATATGTAGGAAGAAAGAAAGAAAGAAAGGGGGGGAGGGAGAAAGAGAGAGAAAGGAAGGAAGGAAGGAAGGGAAAATTACTACAGATATACTACCAATATCCAATTGAGATCCTTTGGGCAGGCAAGCAAAATGTTCTATTTTGAAAAATTAACAATTTTTGACAACGTATACATTCTTTTTTAAATTAACAACTGAAAATCACTATACAGTAGACCTCTCTCAGTTTAACCAATCTTTTTTCCTGAGACAACCTTCTCATTGAGTTAGAGTATCCTACCATTCTAGCCATAGGTATCTGTCCCATGACTAATCAACCAAGATAGACTGCTACAGTGACTGGCTGATGTCACATGACAAAATTAACCAGATGAACAAAATCAGAATTCTTCCATAGAATTTTACATTTCAGAACTGGAAGTGAAGAGAGATCATGCACTAGAAGAAAGGAAACTAGAGTAAGTTAGCAGGCATCTTCCTGGTTTCATGGAGAACTGCCATAAGTGAGACTAAAGCCAATAAAGACCAAAAGATATGATGGCAAAGGGTGACAAACGAATTCTATTGCACAAACTCCTTAAATCTATTATTTGGGGTTTCCATACCTGACCTGGGTTTTAAGCTTTCCTGATTCCATGATAAGTACATAGTTATGTAAATCTATCAAGTCCAATTTTATTTTTTAAGTTAGTTTGACTCAGGTTTCTGTAAATAAGTAATCCACTAAATAAAATGATACATTACTTATTTAATTTAAAAATTCTAATACTGGAGACACCTGGGTGGTATCAGTTGGTTAAGTGTCAAACTCTTGACTTCAGCTCAGGTCATGATCTCAGAGTTAGGAGATGGAGACCCACATGAGATACCATGCTCAATGTGGCATCTGTTTCAAATTCTTTCTCTCCCTCTCCATCTGCCCCTTTTCTTGCTCACTCTCTCACTCTCTAAAAATAAATAAATAAATAAATAAATAAATAAATTCTTTTTAAAAATTTCCAATACTGTATGCCTCAGGTCTCCAACTTAGATATTGCCCATCTTTAATCATATGGTCCTTGACTATAAGAATAATGTCTTTTAAACCTAATTCTGGAGAACTTAATACAAGCATCTAGTAATGCTTTTTGATTAATAAATTCTAAAATGAATGAACTCACAAAGAAATTAAACATACATTCTCAGAAATGTTTTAAATGAGGGGAAGTCTTCTAAAAGCAAAGTTAAAATCCGAAGTCTCTGGATTTGCAGTTCTGACACAGAACATAGTACTATAATATTATTCTACAAGCCTAGATTAAGCTGTATTGTCCCAATATATAACTTACAAACTAATAAATATATAATCCAAAAAAGAAACTGATTAAAAATGATAATAACTTACATCTAGAGATAAAATTACAAAGATAATTTTGGTAGCCGTCTTAGATTTAGCAGAACTATTGGAACCAGAGCAAAATGAATGATCAATAATGTTTAAACAGCTGCCATTAAAAATGCATTTTCACATCAAATGAATTTATCTTTAGAGAAACAAAGGATAACAATTTAAAATTCCTTGTATTTTGTTTAATAAACATTAAAGGACTCAGAGATACTGTAAAAATGAAAATTAATAAACAGATATAAAAAACATTAATTAGATTTAGGTACCTGAACATGAGGTATGAGACTATACAGCTCCATGGAAAATAACCACTCCAAAAACCACTGTTTATCCTCTGCTGACTGGCATTTTTAAGAAATTCAATTTACCATAGCAACCTGTCTTAACACCAGCAGATAAGTACAGGCTAAATTTAGATATGATTGCTTTCCAGACGGCAATCCTGTCTTTCGTTCACATTTAATGCCATGATCCAGAGGACCAAAATATCACTCAATCAGAATGTAGTGTGAATTCAAGTATATTCAGGGGGATACAGCTAGCTATGTTTCAGAACCATGAAAAGATGTTTCCACCAAAAATGGTAAGATTTGTAAAGAAGTACATCAAAGTAAATGAAATTTCCATGTCTAAGGAATTTACATTACAATCAGATACAACTATTTTGTTCAGTTTTATCTATGAAATCCTGTTATTAAGCACTAATCATCAATAATGTGAAAATACATTTCAACTAGCATGCTGTTATTACTATGCTACATTTCCAATGTGGCATTATCTAACTAAAAAAGTGATTTCTTTTACACAAAAGCAATTATTAACAGATAAGGTATAACAAGAACTGTAGTAATACATGGCAAGTAATACAATACAATATAAGGGAAATGAATTGATTACAACGCTATTGTTACAAAATTACTATGGACAAATTTACGATTCATAATATTCATAATGATAATGAAAGGAAATAACAGTTTTGTACAGTTTACTGCACAATATGCCAAAGTTCATAACAGACATTTTTCTGTAATCTCTAGATGACTTCCAATGAAATCATTAAAAAGACAAGATGTAAAGAAGTGAAGTTCAATTAGAAATACGAAGAACATATCATATCACACCCATTAGAATGTACTATCAACAATAACAAAAACACAAACAAACAGAAAAGAATGAGAATTGGTGAGGAAGTCAAGAAATTGGAAACTTGTGCACTATTGGAGGGAATATAAAATGGTGCGGTCAATATGGAAAAAAAAGTATGGCAGTTCTTCAAAAATTAAAATTGAGTTACCATATGATATAGAAAATCTGCTCCTGTGCATACAACCAAAAGAACTGAAAGCAGAGTCTCAAAGAGATATTTGCACATCCAGGTTCATTGCAGTATTATTCACAATAGACAAAAGCTAGAAGCAATCCTGCGTCCACTGATGGATGAACAGATAAACAAAACATGTTATACATATATGCAACAGAATATTAGTGAGCCTTAAAAAAGGAATTCTTACACATGCTACAACATGGGAGAACTTCCTTGGGACTATTATGCTAAGTGAAATAAACCAGCCACAAAAAGACAAATACTGCATGATTCTACTTATGTGAGATGTCCACAGAAGTCAAAATCATAGACACAGAAAGTATGACAGTAGTTGCCAAAGACAAGAAGACGGATGGGGAGTTACTGCATTACAGTTCTGTAAGATGAAAAATTTCTAGGGATCGACTGCATAACAGTCTGTACACACTTAACATTACTGAACTGTACAATTAAAATTGGTTGAGATGGTGAATTTTATGTTATTTTTATTTTGACAATTAAAAGAAATAATTTATCTAGGAGTCAGAATTAAGATCCATTTGATCATCCTTTTTTATAAATCATAAGAGGTGATAAATTGGTAACATATTTTCAAAATCTGGATATCACTGAAACAATTTAAAATATACTGAGTAACATAAAAGGGGGAAAAAAAGAAGACTGACATATTTGTCATGTTGTACAAAATTCTCAAAGAATATAAACTTTCCCTGTTTGACTACAAAGAAAATTACTAGTATCCTGCATTATAAATTACGTTTCTAGTGTCAAGAATTCTGCTATGAATTAAACTACTCTTCCTATATCTGACTTACATAATACATATCTACGATGCTCCTAAACTTTTAAGGTTTTCTGCAAATCAAACAAGACACACCCACCTATACCACACACATCATTGGCATTAACACAGTGAATAGTACAAAAAGGCGTTGAATTCTGTTAGCCCTTTTCATTCTTTAGTTATTTTTCCTCTTTTGATACTTAAACAGCTTTAATAATTTCTATGTCTATAATATCTATATATATATCTATATATATATATCTATAATAAATGTTTCTGAGTTCAAATAATTATTTCTGTTAAATGGTATATAAGGAAGCAATAAGAAACCTAAAGTATAAATATGGTAATATGTTTTACTTTTCATTTTCAGCATACAGTCAATGAGGATTTAAAAGTATTTTTGAGAATTACCTCTACAAAGAACACAACTAAATATAACTTAAAGAATGTTATATATAGCAATTCATTTGCACATAAGTCAACTCTCTAGCATAAATAATGAGAAGCAGCATAAATGATTTTTGGAATTTAAGTAGCATGCATCTTTGGATATGCTTTTAATATGGTGAAACAAGTTAAATTTGACAATGCTTTTCAATTTGCCATTGAGAAACCACAAGTAAAACAAGAGGTCTTAAAACAGAACGGAACATATTATACACACAGCAGAGGAAATCAGTCTTAAAATACTTAAAATCATAAACGCAAGATGAGCTTTTAAAACAGATAAAATTGTCATTTTGAAATTTAACACTCATGCAAATTACTAATTCAAACAAATCCTTAGACACCTTCATCAGCAAGAAATGAATGTCAAAATCCTCTATTTGGTCTTACACTTAACAACTGTAGGACTGCTATAGAAAAAATTATTCTCAGAACAGCTACCAAAGAAGAGAGCTTCTCAGGTATCCCCTTTACCTCAATCTTCCCACAAGTCACATTCTGCTCTCATTATTAAAACAACTCAAAATTTAGTAGCAAGGCCAGAACGTCTTTCTTAGGGATTCAGAACTTTCTCATCTTTTTCTCTCATGGCATCTGTCCATCATGTTCTTATAACATAGGTCACTCAGTTCATCCAAGCCCTGTAATTAGTTTTACCATACAATGGAAGCAAAATCTTGGAGACTGTAAGTATACACAGTCTAGATAAATAACAGAAGGCCTATCACATTATTCTATTAGCCTGACACAGATTTAAAAGTATCAATTAGTCACTTTTTGTTCTGCCTTTTCATTCTACTCTGAGGCAATTAACCCTTAAAACTTCATTCACTTATAGACACACACTCACACAGACACACATACCACATTTGATTTGGTTTTGTTTTTTTTTTACTTTGCCCACATACTATATATACTACTTGGAGTGTCAATACTGACCAGATAGCCTGGCTTCTCTTCAGCTTATTTTTCCCTTCTCTCTTTATCCTGTCTTCCTTTTGAATAGCTTTAGCGATTGTAATACTTAATTTTTCTTTACACATCAACTCCTTTCAGAATTAGCAGCTCAGGAATCTGGAGTATTTATCAAATGCCAGTTACTTCTTTAAGCGGCAGATTTTTTTTTTACTATAAAGACATTATTATTTCTGACATATTTTCAACTCAATGCTGCAACACAAACAATTCAACTCCATATAGACCCATGTAGTATACATGAATCAATGAACAAATAGTAAAGATTTTTGTCAGGAATTTGGGACACAAGAGAGGTAAATGACTTTAAGAAAAAAAAATCCATACCCATGAGGTATGTACTAAGTGAATATTGTTATAAAATAATAACTCAGAATAAAATATTTCCCTTCATAACAACAGAAAAAAATACATTAATTTCTACATTAGGCATTTCCTTCAAGAATTTTGCTAAGGAAGAAATATATTGCTAAAATATGAATTAGAGCCATTAATAGCACATTTTGACAATTCTTAATAAAAAAAGTTCTTTCAAAGTGGCAAAGGCAAAAACAAATTCTCACTAAATTCTTACATTCACGACTAATGCCAATTTAAGAAAATGATGCTAAAGTAAGATATCTGGTATTCCAAAAGAGAGACTCAGAATTTTCTCCAACCCATACAGTAGTGATCTCAGGGAAGTTTTCTTTTAGATTAAATTTAAAATTTACTGCATAAATTCATTCTGCAGGTTGCAGAATGAATATTATTTTACATTCTGGGAAAAAGTACCAAATTCTCTCAAAACACTATAACTCATTGTTATAATCAATTATTCAAGTACAATTCTCCATAGCTTTTATATCATTAATGTCCAGATGAGCACATTTTTTTCCACAAAGACTACATAATATACCTTCAAATCATGTAATAATGGAATAATCTATGTTATTCATTCAAATGGATGAAATCTTTCAAAAACAATTATAAAGTTTCCTCCTATATCTATAAGGGAAATAGAATTCTTCGTGCAAATAAATGTTATTTGATATTAATTTAATGGGAACATTTATATCAAGTTAAAGAACAGTTATATTTTTGATTAAATATTTATAGGATTGAAAGGACAACTGTCAATTTTCAGTAAAATAAAGATCACAGAGAAAGAATACTGACATTCCTTTTGAGTGAGGAAAAGAGAAACAGATTAATAAAAAAATTGAGAGAACTGAGTTTACAAGTTCATTTCTAAATTCATTATATTATAAACTTTAACATGCAGTTATTTTCAAGATTCTGTATCTTGTGACTACATTTTTTTTTAAATGACTGGGAATTCATTAAAGAATCAATATCCTTCAGATTCAACACATCCTTGTGTTTTATTCCTTGTAAAATACTCAATGAATTACTAGTAAAATATGTGGGAATATACATTATATATGATGTGAAAGATTGATTTTCTGTTATATTTCACTGAATGCATTATATATAGTTTTAAGAAAGCACCTGCCAGCACTCCACTTTCTTTTTTCTGCTACCTAAAGCTTAACTATTTTAGATTTTTTTTTAATAAAAGTAATCTTATCAGGAGGGTATGTTCATATAAAAGATAGGATGCATAATTTATAATAAATATTAAATTATAAAAAATTAATTTATAAAATAAAAATGGAAAGTGACATTAAAAATATTAAAAATTGGGCCCTATAAAACTTTTCAAAAATTTTTCCTTATAAAGCTTTCTAATGTAAAATATCAAATGTATTCTAAATATTCAAGTATATAGTTATTTTATATTTATAATTGTACTTATAAATATTGTAAGTTATCAAAAAGCTTAAAATTGATATGAACAAATTTAATTGAACCTTTCCCAGCAAATGAATTACTCATCATCTTCTCTACCCAGTATCTACTGCCACACTGGCAAGATATCATCATTAGTAAAGACTCCTTAAAAGTTGATCATTAGTCATAATGCTATCTCTTCTTCTAATATCTCTTTATAATGCTATCTCTTCTTCTAATATCCCTTCTATTTCTAAAAATAAACTATTCTATACCTTCATTTCTACTGAAACTGTTGAATGTCCTTCATTATACATAACACAAATTGTTAGAAAAGAAAAACTTACTCAATGTTAAATTAATTCTCAGTTACAAATCTTTTGAAAATGTCACACTTACTAAAAAGTTTTAAATTATTCTTAGTACTGGAAACCATATACTCACAAAGAAGGATCTTGTACGAGATCTTTGAGATTTATCCCACTGCGATCTTCTGCCAGATTCCTGAAGCAACTATCACTCACTAAACATAAAGGGGGAGAGAAAAAGAAAATTAATTTTTGCTTACATTTTATTTCAGTTACTACCAACAAAATGGAACTTTAAATTAAAACTGGACCTCTGGATAGGATTTTCCCAAAGATCAAATGTTAATTTCTGGGCCTAATAGATTTAGCAACAAATATTAGTATTCAATAACAAGCCAATAATCTAAACATACAACCTTTATGTAAATGCAACATATAAAAGAGTAAACACATGGGTCTAAATTTTGTTCTTACTTTTTTTTTTTTTAAAGATTTTATTTATTTATTTGACAGAGAGATCACAAGCAGGCAGAGAGGCAGGCAGAGAGAGAGGAGGAAGCAGGCTCCCTGCTGAGCAGAGAGCCTGATGTGGGGCTTGATCCCAGGACCCTGAGATCATGACCTGAGCCAAAGGCAGAGGCTTAACCCACTGAGCCACCCAGGCGCCCCTGTTCTTACTTTTATGAGACTAAACTACCAGTACATAGTGGCAAGTCACTACTAGAAAAAAAAAAAAAAAGACAAGTCCCCCCCAGATTATATTTTTAAAGATAGTAGACAGCAATGTGACTTAATAAGAATAAACTAGGAGAAAAGTGCTATCTGTTCTTAGGTAAGCTGAGCCTCCTATTGTTTTCATTTCCGGGAGAATTTGCCACTTCAAGCTATTAGTCACAAAGAGGGACACTACTAAAGAAAAGAAAAACCAGCATAGTTCTTGATGGTTCACAGGCTGCATGACAGACTGAAATCCTATGGAACCCTAAGAAATTCTATGAAATCCTATAAAAGCCATTTTTCTGCTGGAAGATCTGCTGAGGGCTAAAACAGCACAAGAGGGTTTGGAATGAGAAAGAAAAAATGGGCCAGAGGGCAAATAATGTTTTCTATAGAGCTATGGTGATTAGAAGTCAAAGTCACACTACAACAAGCAGAGCCTACCACTTTCAGTGTATAATTTCAGGAGATCTTCCCTAAAAAAAATCTGCTCTCAACCAAAAGCAAAGGGGGCAGGAGGGGTGAGTAAAAGGGGGAGAACTAAAAAGATACAGAAAAACTTCTCACAATTTCACAGTACCTAAGAACAAAGTCACATCAGAAGTATCTGCGACATACAGACATTTAAGACCAGATGTAGACTAAGGATATCTAAAGCTTTCACTCTAACTACCTAGTTCAATTTGAAGTTGAGTTACAGTGATTGGCAGTTAACATTTAATAACATTTATATCAATTTCTTTGATCCTACAATAAACAGTATTTGGTATACGGCAAAAATTACTACCAAGTATAGAAAAGGACCCAAAAATGTGACCAATAAGAGAAAAAATTGCATATTATATATATATGTGTTGTGTATATATATATATACATGTATATATACCATACACATACACATACACCCATATATATACACACACATGTATATATGCATAGATATGTACTGACCCACAGATGATACAGAATCAGAAGACAAGAACTTTATGAAAATTTAAACTTTCAAAAAACTTACTTAACGTAAGTTGAAGACACAGAAAAATGTTCACAGTAGATGAAAGAGGGGAAATTTCAGCAAAGAATTAAAAGCTATGAAAAAGAATCAAACAGTAATTTTAGAATTGAAAAATACAGTATTTGAAATTAAGAAATCAGTGGGTCAGTTTTGTAGCTGACTCAACACAGAAACACGGGGTTTGTGATCTTGAAGAGATCAACAGAAAACATCCAAACTGAAGCAAAGAGGAAAAAAATTAGTGAAAAGAACAGAGCAAAAGAAATGTGGGAATCAAACAGCTCAATGTAACTGTAGTTGAGGAGAGAATGGGGCAAAAGCAGTATTTTCAGAACACCTGAGAATATTCCAAAACTGATTCATTGCACTAATTCACTGACTCAGTATAACCAACCCCACACCAGACAAAGTAAAATAAAACACCGGCAGCCAAAGTGCT